>JAVLUX010000025.1:15857500-16165000 GCA_032164185.1 Moxostoma hubbsi | reverse complement strand
AGTATGCAATAGTCTGGGATGTCTTAAGGTCAATATTAGCTCAAATATGGCAAAAAGAAACAGCTTTCTCTAGAAACTCATCAGTCAATCATTGTTTTGAGAAATGAAGGATATACAATGCTTGTAATTGCCAAAAGATTTAATACAAATATGTACACTATAGTCTTCAAAGACAAAGGAAAACTGTCTCTAACAAGGACATAAAGAGATGTGGAAGGCCCAGATGTAAAACTAAACAAGAGGATAAGTACATCAGAGTCTCTAGTTTGAGAAATAGACACCTCACATGTCCTCAGCTGACAGCTTCATTTATTTGAACCTGCTCAACACCAGTTTCATGAACAACAGTAAAGAGAAGACTCATGGGTGTGAGGGTGTAAATCAGGTGGTATTTTCATGTACATCACTTTCATGTACATCATGGCTCAATGTGGCTAAAACATACTAAATGGTTCAACTCAAACTTAATTTATATTTTGAAACTTGTATCTGATCTTGTGTCAGTTTAAGTAATACAATCATGAGAGAACTTTTATTCTATTTTGACTCTTTCAGATGTTTTCTAAGCCCATTTGTTAATTTGTTCATCATTTGTCCAACATTCCAACATTAAACCATTGCTGTTTCAAATTATTTCCTTTCACCATTTTTGTTTTGTTTTTTGACTTGAACAAAGCACTATAAGCTGTGCTAATATAATGCTGTAAGTAAGGAATAATTGACGATAGACCGGTGAATCATTGAAAAATAATGCACACCTGAGGCGGTAATGCAGCGAGTGACCGTTATTATTATTATTATTAGTGACCGTGCATTATTTTTCAATAATTCAATAGGTCGGAGTAAATTATTTTGCTTATACCACGGTTACCACAACTTAATACATCGTCAGAGTTTTATCTCTAGACGTTTTCTGGTTTTCGTCCCTAAAACGTTCTTGTATATGTTGCTATCTTCCGCTATGGATTCTTTGATGCAATCCGAGCCTTCATTGCTAGTTCGAAAACGTCACTTTAGAACTAGCAATGGATGATTGTTAGGCTGCTTTACTGGAGCACTTACTGGAGTAATAAGGTTGTGCGTTTATACATGTGTGTGTGTGAGTTTGTGTGTGAGCTTGTTTTTGAGGGATGAAAAGAGAAAAACTCAGAAACTGAAATCGCTTCTGAGATTACCTTTTTTGTTGCAGCTCTCGTCAGAAGTAACATTACTTCAAAATTGCCAAGATGTAAGTTTAAGCACTTCTCAGCAGCGAGTGTCACCGTATTCCCATTGTAAAACTTAACAACTATTTTCAACCCCACTGAGATACTGATGTGCACTGACGAGAGAAACTGAAAGAGATCGCTAGTTGAATTGCCTGTGTTTAAAGTGACTCTCATCTGGAATAACATGGCTTCAATTGCCAACGTGTAAGTTTAAGTCTCAGCAGCAGCGAGTGTCGCCATTCTTGTATATAGCTTTTCTATTGCTAAACAACTGTTTACAATCCCAGTGAGTTACGAGGGTGCGCTGACTTTGCTCACGAGAGAGTTTGTTTGAGAGTGAAAAAGGTACGCCCCCCCCCCCCATTATCAAAACAAGCAAGTACAACCCCCCCCCCCCCACACACACACACACACACAAATTTATACAATGATGAAAGTAAACATGTAATTTTTTCACACTGTAACACCCACCCCCCCAATGTTCTAGCCAGTTCTACACCCTTGCATTTACTTGAAAAATAATTGCACACCTTAGAACATTTGTGAACCAATCAGAATCAAACATTTAACAGACCCGTGTGTATAAAAACTTTAATCATACCTCTGAGTCATTTAGAATGAAGGCGTATTCCAAATTGTATAAAAAAAAAAAATATTACAATGTTCCACTGATGTTGATTGCCAGGAAGTTAAATAATGTGATGTAATTCAAAAAGCACAGGTTATTACCATTGTATAAAAAAAAATGGAAAAAGGAAACTATGTGGAACCATTCAAGACAAGAACATATGGTACTACGAGAAGCTTGATTCAATGTGCCACATGTCTTTGGTTATGGCTTACTCAGAGGGATGCATTCCCCCACCTACCTTTGTTTTTCACTTTCTCTGTCTCTCTGGGTCCACAAAGCTCAGCCTAAACAGAATTAATGTGCAAGTCATCAGTCATAGAGGAAGGAAAGCTGTGTGATAAGAACACCCCCAAAATTGCCTCAGAACTCACCGCAGCATCTGTTAGAAATGTCATATTCATTATTGCTTAGTACTGAGCATGTGACTTTTATATACAGTACATTGACAACTGTGTTAATGAGTGTGTCTTTGTGGAATATTACACAACAGTCTCTTTATAAGATTTAATTTGGTAGGTTATTCTTTCATATTTCTGGGTTGCTTCATAATATCAAACTTCAGCTTCAGTTCAACTTGTTTTTCCTGCAGGATTTAGGCTGGACACTACTGGCGGCAAACAGTACCAGAATTGTTTTGCTTACATAAATAGCAAAAATGTTCTAGTAACTATTGATTATATAATTAGCCAATAATTCATTGTACAAAACATCCTCAAAACCATGTTTACCCTTGTTGCAAATTAACCTGTATCAACATTTTGTACATGCAATTTTTGAGGATGAGGGTTGTCATGCAACTGTTGGCATTTGCCTAAGTTGGCTAGCTTCTATCAAGTGACAGATGAATTTGTGCCAAAATGCAATTGTGTTTGACTGGACATGCATTCTTTGATGTCAGCAATGAAAGATATGGGAAGCGTTTTGTCATTCCTTTTAAAAAAATGTAAGCCTATTAATTTTGCTGTCCTAAATATGAACAATTATATGGTTTATTGCATTATATGTTGCATATATTTAACATTGTTTTTTCTTTGCGGACTTTGACCAGATCAGAACAGACCAGTGGCTGATTTTTGGCATGCGATGCACCAGTTGTGAAACACTGGTCTGTATATCACTTGAAGTTAAAGGGTTTGTGTTGTTACCGAATGTTGAAATGAGTCACAGGGCATGTGTGGGCCAGCGGTCACAAACACAAATGCACACACACATGCTAACTGAGCTGGCACCCTGCACTTCTTGGCTGTTTCGTGGTGGGGCAGGCAGTTTGGGTGACGGCCATGCCTATCGCTCCGGCTCCCTCTGTGCCCCTCAGGCAGCCCCTGCTGGGATTTGGGCCTTGGGCAGTGAACAGACTGCAACTTCAATCTGTTTATTTTCACCACTGAATCATGCGGCCCAGAGCTGCAGTGAAAAATAACCTCGACCTGGGCAAAGATAACAACAGCAGAGCATAATATAGCATTAAAATGAGGGAAACCCAGTAAAGAAAGATGGTTCCAAACAGATGGAGGCCATTTTACCACCAACAGAGGAGGAGGGGGTGCTGGAGTATTCAACATTCAAGGTAGCAGAGATAGAAAAGTGTCCCGCTGTTTGGTAAATGTCAGTGAGCCCCTTGTGTGCATTGATTATCTGCACTCTCAGAAATTCTAACCATACTGTTTCTATACTGCTTCAAGTTTTCAGCTAATGACCCTGCATCAGTGTGGAGTGGCATGAAATAACTTGTGAATTACAGGACTCCTGCCCCCAACATTGGGGACCAACATCTGGCTGATGATTTGAATGTATTCTTCTCCACTCAAACTGCACTTAAGATCTGTGAAGAAGAGGCGTGCCGTGTCTTCCGAAAACAAAAGACAAGGAAAGCACAGTGCCCAGATGGTGTTTCACCCACTTGTCTTTGATACTGTGCTAACCAGCTGGCCCCCATCTTCACACTGATCTTCAATGGATCACTGGAGCAGTGTTAAATCCAATGCTGCTTCAAACGTTCAATCATGATTTCTGTCCCAAAGAAACCCAAAATCACAGGACTTAATGACTATAGACCCATCACCCTGACATTTATGGTCATGAACTCATTTGAGAGACTGGTGTTGGCCTGAAAGACATCACTGGACCCTTTCTAGATCCCTTTCAATTTGCTAATTGAGCAAACATGTCTGTGGAGTTTGCAGTCAACATGGGATTGCATCATATCCTGCAACATATGGACAGACCAGGGACACATGCAAGGATCCTTTTTGTGGACTCCAGTTCAGTTGTGTTTCCACATCTATCTGTCAGTGGATTACCAGCTTTCTGAAGGACAGGCAGCAGCTAGTGAGACAGGGGAATTTCACTTCCAGCACCTGTACTCTCAGCACAGGTGCCCCCTAGGGATGTGTGCTCTCCCCACTACATTTCTTCCTGTACACAAAAGACTGCACAGCCAAAGACCCCTCGCTCAAGCTTCTGAAGTTTGCAGACAGCACCTCTGTCATCGGCCTCATTCAAGATGATGATGAGTCTGTATACTGAAGGGAGGTTTAACAGCTGGCTGTCTGGTGCAGTCAAAACAACCTTGAGCTGAACATGCTCAAAACAGTGGAGATGATTGTGGACTTTAGGAGGAACCCCAACACTGATACCCCCTCCCCCCCCCTTCACCATTATAAACAGCAATGTGGCAGCAGTGGAGTCATTCAGATTCCTTGGCACTATCATCTTACAGGACATGCAGTGGGAGACCTACATTGACTCCATTGTGAAAAGCCCAGCAAAGGTTTGCCAGTTGAGGAGGTTCAACCTGCCACAGACTCTGCTGATACAGTTCTATTCAGCAGTCATTGAGTCTGTCCTCTGCGCTTCAGTAACTGTCTAGTTTGGTGCAGCTACAAAATCAGATATCAGAACACTACAAATGACAGTTTGGACTGCTGAGAGGATTATTGGTTGCCCCCTGCCCTCCCTTCAACAACTGTACACTTCCAGAGTGAGGAAAAAGGCTGGAAAATCACTCTGGACCCCTCTCACACTGCCCACTACCTTTTTGAACTATAGCCTTCTGGCCGATGTACAGAGCTCTGAGCACCAGAACCGTCAGGCACAGGAACAGTTTTTTTTTCCCTCAGGCTATCCATCTCATGAACAGTTAAAACTGCCTCATTGTGCAATAATTATGTGCAATTCACAGTTTAGTCTTTTTTTATTTATCAAACACATCCTACCTCATCTGCCGTTACATTACCTTGCACTGTATATAACAGATTTGTGTTTGCACTACGTATATATATATGTGTGTGTGTGTGTGTGTGTGTGTGTGTGTGTGTGTGTTTGTCTTTTCTATCTATTTTCTATCCAGTTTTATTTTGATTCTATTTATTTTTTTTTACATTTTTTTTTCTTATTATTATCTTTGTCTTGTTGCTGTATTGTAATGTTGTGCACTGGAATCTACTGTCACCAAGACAAATTCCTTGTGTGTGTAAGCATACCTGGCAATAAAGTTGATTCTGATTCTAGTGCAATGATGGGTATTCAAAATAATTACTAATTGTTTGGCAAAGATTATCAAAATCAGTTCTCTTTCATTAGTATTTGCATACACAGATGTGTATGGATGTGCATTTGTTCTTACTGTCGTACTAATGTTGATGAATCTGGATTATTCTAAATGAGGGGGCGTGTGCCTGTAGTTGCTAATTAGCATAATACACACCCAGGTCATCTCCACATTAGGGCTTTCCACACAACTTCTCCTCTCCAGCCATTAATATGCAAATGTAGCCTTACACTCTCTAAACGCAGCAAGAGTAAAACCAAATTTGCCATGACCAAAAACAGTTAAACATATTAATACAATACACACTCAACATTTTTTTTCTCTGAATTAAAGTATATACTCTCTCTCTCTCTCTCTCTCTCTCTCTCTCTCTCTCTCTATATATATATATATATATATATATATATATATACATATATAAAACACATGGTTAGTGAATGAAACCCAATTTGATGTGAATGATGTCTATATGATAAATCATAAATGCTCTGTTTTCTTCTCCAGTCTGTTCACAGTTCTCTAAAGGAGTGTATGCCATTATTGGGGTGTACGACAGGAAGACCGTGAACATGCTGATGTCATTCTGCGGTGCACTACATGTCTGCTTTGTGACACCCAGCTTCCCTATGGAAAACTCCAATCAGTTCGTCATCCAGCTGAGACCCGAACTGCAGGACGCCCTAGTTGGCATAATTGAGCACTACAAGTGGAGCACGTTCGTCTATATGTACAGCTCAGACTCTGGTGAGACCTGCTTTTCATGATCTACGCTAAAAACTCTTAGGGGGAATTTATTAAAAATGTATTGCACCCACTGATAGTATTGTTTATCTGCACGTGCTGTCAATGGTTAAGGTAAAAGATGTTTTCAGGGTATCACACTAAAATACAGCAAGCTAAAATGGCACAACTTTAGTGAATTTGCCCCTTAGAATTATCTTTTGAATATGGCTGGTTGGTTTTCTGAGACCCAATATTTAACCCCACATTGCTGGTGTGCAGATTGTCAGCTTTTGTTCCTATATTGTTTGTGAACACGTTGATGTGCAATGACAGATATAGATATGACTCATTGGAGAGCTGATTATGTGCTTTCTGTGTACTGATCTTAGTGAATGCATCTCTCCCTGCACATTTGCGCATATTATGGAGATCTGCCAAAATGACTACAGGCAGAGCACTATAGGAATGTTGAATGCCTGTCTCTACTTAGTTTAAATGAAGACAAAATACCCTGATATTCCCAGGTCTCTTTCAGTCCAGTCCTGGGCAGCCTGTGCTGTTCTCTGCTGCTCCCCAAGCAGGTAATGTCTGACACACCTGTCAGCACCAGGTGTGCTAACCCCCCCCCCCCCCCCCCCCCCCCCCAGCCAATTGGTATGATGGGAGCATGACACAATTTGCATATTACAGGTACATATTACTTTTTCGAGTTGGAAAAATTATTGTTTTTCTCTCCTTCCCACTCAGTTACTGTCAAGAGTATGTGAGTGTGTTGTACCAACAGCAATTTCCTCTCCCAGCTCAAAGCATTTTGTAATCACTTCGTTCAAAATCCACTCCAGGTTTTCCATTTTCGAGTCCCAACTCACTGGCAAGAGAACAAGTTTATTTCATCTGCACTCAGTTACCACTCCACTGTAAAACTCTTTGAATGTTCTTATTTAAATATCATGAACACCTAGACCCAAGATTTTAAGGAAATCCTATTTAAGCAATTTTCGTACAGTTGCGAGTGTTTTATGAGACTATTTTTTTAAATATTGAATAGACCAAGGGTTTTCAAACTTCAAAATAAAAAAAAATGTTAGGGCAGTCAAAGTTAACTTGTTAATATAAAGCTGAAGTTTGTAATTTCTAGGGATGTCTCCGAAGCCGTCTTGGTTATGTGAAGCGTAACCCTGGTTCCCTGAGAGGGAACGAGATGCTACATAATCAAAATGGGGACACACCCTGTGTGTCACATGGTCTGTAGCCCTTATACAATCACACCAATTTATTGGCGACACCACCAGGAAGCTACATCTGAGCTCCATAAAGGCACTCGCTTCACACCATCGTGTCAGATTATCTGCAGAAAGGCACAAGCCTATGCAGCTAGCATCTCATTCCCTCTCATGGAACCAGGGTTACTCTTCATGTAACCGAGACGTTCACTGAGGGACTCTAACTGCGTAATTGTTATGGGGAACGATGTACATTCAAGCCATGCGAACAGAAGCTGCCAACTGTCTATTCCCATGTGGCAAACAGGTAGTGGCGCACAAGCAAGCTAAAGTGTCTGAATAAGAGGAAATTATGAGCTTACTCCTGTTCCAAAAGAGAGAATCTGGAAAGCAGGAGTCAAACTCTCATTCAGATTATAAAATCTCTCAAATGAATGCAGAGAGGACCACCCTACCACCAAACAAATGTCTTCCATTGATGCACCTCTAGCCATGAGGAGGCAATGAATGGGCTTGAATACCCTAAGGCGAATGTCAACCACACGCTTCGTAAGCACTCGAAATTGCATCAACAAGCCAACCAGGTAGTCTTTGCTTGGACACTGAAACACCTCTGTTGCAGCCACCAAAACACACAAACAACTGCCACCGGGTAGCACGTTCAACATAAACTCGCAGCACCCTAACTGGGCAAAGCATATATAACCTTTAATGCTCCTCAGACTCAAATGTGGGAGGACAGAAAGCCTGAAAATGAATAGTCTGCGAGCGAAAGGATGTAGACGTGACCATGGGCAAATAGCCCTGGCTTAACACCACCCTTAACACCACCCTTGATTAACCTGATGCCAATCCTTGATGTATCCATACATAAGGGATTGACTGAAAGGGCATGCAAATCACCAACCCTCTTAAACGATGTCAATGCCATCAGCAGGGCCGTTCTGAGAGTCAGAAACCTATCAGCAACTGTTGCCATGGGTTCAAACAGGGCTCCCGAGAGTGCCTCAAAAACAAAAGATAAATCCCCCAAAGGAACACAGACAGGACGAAAAGGTCTAATCCTTCGTGCACCACACATAAAACAAGAGACAAGAGAATGCCCACCGACAGAGACTCCATTAATAAGTGCTTGCTCAGCCGCTATTGCGTCAACATAGATTTTAAGCATTGCCGTGGCAACCCCAGCCCCA
Organism: Moxostoma hubbsi; assembly: GCA_032164185.1. Classification (NCBI taxonomy): domain Eukaryota; kingdom Metazoa; phylum Chordata; class Actinopteri; order Cypriniformes; family Catostomidae; genus Moxostoma; species Moxostoma hubbsi. Next base: position 16,156,472 of record JAVLUX010000025.1, on the reverse strand, counting down.
AAACGCTCTTGAAAAAAATTCCTGTACTGAATTTGCATCTCAAGAATCAAAGAATACCCCACTTAAATTTATAAATCTTCCTGGTTGATGGAGCTCTATCATTCAGAATGGTATCAACCACAGCAGGTGATAAACCATAATCCAAAAAAGTGCCCTGTTAAGGCCCATACTGGTCAATACGGTGCCACTAACAGAAGTTGAACCCGATCCTCCCAAACTCTGTGCGGAACTACGTGCAGAAGATTGGTCTATAGAAACACATAAAGGTGCATTGTCGGCCACTGATGCGCCAACGCATCGATGCCCAGATGTGCCGTGGGCAAAGGGGGAAAAACCAGAGGGGACAGTGTGATGTCTAGCTCGAAGCAAACAGATCTGTTCTCGCAGCGAGAACATGTCCCACTTCGAGCACCACTAGACACTGGCGATATGACAGAATGTGAGCTCCACCCCTCGAAACAGAGTCTGTTACCTTGGCAACGGGACAATCTTGTCTAGGTTTACACACATCCTTAGATTGCTCAGATGGCTGAGAATGACCTCTTGATGTTGGGCAGCCAGAATCTCTGAGTGGGCTTGCACCAACCAATCATTGAGAATTCAAAACGCTGATGCCCTGAAGCCTCAAGGACCTTTTTGAAAAGTGCGTGGTGCTAGTGCAAGTCCGAACAGAAGGACGCAAAATTTTTACAAGTTGCCCCTGAAAGCGAATCTGAGAAAGCACCTGTGCTTCGGCACAATCTGAATATGGAAATAAGCATCCTTCAAATCTATTGTCACAAACCAGTCCACCGGCTGCACTTGTGACATTATTTGCATTATTATTCTGAATTGACATTTAATTAGCTTGGAATTCAAGCATCTCAAACCTAGAATGGGACGCAACCTGACGTACTTTATCATTCGAAGTACCCAATTCGAAATGCCCTTCAGCTACTGCCAAGCTGACAGATGGGCAGGCAGAGGGATTAATGCATGGCCTTTGTCTGCAACGCGACTTGTAACCAATAAATGGCACGCTTGACTTATTTTTGGCGGCTGCCCCTGAAACAGTGGCACAGTAGAGGGGATCTTCACTCCCTAATACAGAGGCTGGTTGAGGAGGATTTGATAATTTTTTGCCTTAATTGTATTCAGGCATGAAAAATTAATGCCCCGAGATGCCTTTGCATCAGGGACACTGATAGAATAAACCTTTGCACATTGGGGAAATGTTTGTTTTGTGCACATCAAATTCTGGTATGCATGTCTCATAACATTGGTCATGGAGACAGAAACCAAATTAGATCAGGCAATTATAAAGGTTGGACACTCTGAATGTATTTACAGCACAGCAGAGGATGCCAAATAAATCATATTCCCTAGCATAGAAAAGGGAAGAAGGCAAGCATGAGGGGAATTTAGAAACAAGCAGGCTTACACAACGGCCCCTGTATTCTTGGGGGGGGGGGGGGGGGGGGTCAACGTGTGCTGCTTATGTTCACTGTGTGCCTTACGCTTGTGCATTGATGAACATCAAATTCTGTTATGCATATCTCAAAATATTTGGTCATGGAGACAGAGGCTTTTTTTCCACTTCCCTGCAAGCTGGAATACTAAACCATATTCTGGTTGTCGGATGTTCGAAGTGCGTACAACCGCAAACTCATTATGATATTGACCAAAGGGCAGAGAGGAGAGAAACTGATACATATATACAGTCCAATTTTGCTCACTGAAAGAGGGCTCATCTTTCGATACACAGCAAGCCTGTAAGCACATGTGTAGATCTATTTTTATCATACATTGAGTTATATTACGTGTGCCCCGAGACTCTTAGACATCTCAGAATACACAACATATAAAACATTGAGGCGGATGGGCTACAACAGCAGAAGACCATGTCGGGAACTTTATTAGGACTATAGTGTTCGTAATAAAGTGCTCAGTGAGTGTATAGGCCACTATATTTTATGAGGGGGGGTCCCTGCAAGGGGATCATCATATCTAGGAGTTGTTGGTATCAAAAAGTAAAAAAACTCATGGAATAGACTACTCTTTTGGAAGAGGAGAGTAAGATATATTACCCACCTTTAGATATTTTTTTCCATATTTGAAAAGAACACTTCATCATGAATGACCTCCAAGTCTTTTTTAAATCCAGAATGAATCTTTGGTTGTATGCACACTCACGTTCACTTTCAACTTCTCTGTAATTAACTTTGTAATTATTTGTAATCATTGTTGTTTCTGATGATATTTCACTATTCAATCTCTAGGGCATTCTGACTGCTAGTAACGACACACAGTGTTATTACTTCAATACTTCAGTACAAACTGAATTTTTGCTGATATGCAATAGCATTATGAGCCATTACGATGTGTGTTATGCTTGTGATAGAGCAGTAACAGAGTGATTTTAGAGCATGAGAGAACACAGTTGTATGGAGTTTAAAAAAACAACTGAAAACTGAGAATCCACGCATATCTGCTTCCACTCTTACCGCCAGCTTTCCCTTTTTTTTTTACCTCTCTCTGTTTCTGGCTCATATTTTTCATTGTCACTGTCAGGTCTGCAATTGGTCCATGCTCACAATAGGTTTAATGCACGCTTGTATTCACATTGCGGGTGTCTCACCAATGGTTTTAACTTGTGTAAGTGCTGAGTGCTCTGGGTTAAAAATGTAGGATCATTAACTCTGTGACTGAGAGGAACCAAACTGCAGGATTCCATATCACCAACTTCTTGTTGCCTAGATACAGCACTGCACTATCTATGGGGTTATTTCAAGCTTTTTAAAGAAATACGTAGAAGACTGTATGTAGCCTGTATGTGAACCCATCCACAGCTATAGATTGCTGTTAGCTTCATATGCATATAAAATCTTCCTCTCTAATGTGTGACATTGTTTCCGCTGCAGTGTGCTGTTTTCCGTGGTAGTGTAGTACTCCATTGGCATCATACCACCCCAGATGAATGAAAATGAGGCTAAGAAGAGACATCTTCCCCTGTTGGCCCTGTTCTCCATGTGCACCGGGAGCCATTTGTTCAGCCTGCTGAGAATATGAGCTCCTTAATTTCAAATCACCCTGCAGTCTTGAAGTGGTCCAGCTGTTCTGAGTATCATACTGAGTCAAGCAGGAAGTAACACTTGCTCAGATGCAGAGGGGTTAAAGGGCAAGTGTTCGAACAGAAGTGGACAGCCTCTCTGTCAATTCATACTTTCATTACTTTGGAATCCAGCTCATTTTCACTTGTTCCCTCATTGTTAAAAATGTAAAGCTGACTCAACTCACAATGTTTTAATAACTATTTCCACTGCCTTTTTATATTATCGTAATATATTTTCAATTTTACGCATTTGTTTTGAACAATGTATTGACCTGTTTCATGTGATGTAACTATATGACCATATGGGTCTTTGCTCATTTTATTCAGGCATGTCAGTTCCCTTTCATAGGAACTCAAGCTGCGTAACCACATTGGGACACACCCCGAGTGTCACGTGGTTTGAAGCCCTTGTACAATCACGCCAATTTATTGGCTGGTGGCGCTTAAAGGAATAGTTAAAAATGTTATGATAATTTACACAGCCTTAGGCCATCCTAGATGTAGTTTCTTTCTTCAACAAAACAGAATTTAAGATTTTTGAATTAAGAATTAAGATTTTTTCACTTGCATTGTTTAAAGCAGGAGGCCTGAAATTAAATCCTAAAAATCTTAAATTCTGTTTTGATGAAGAAAGAAACTCAGATACATCTTGGATGGCATGAGGGCGAGTAAATTATTAGCAAATGTAAATTTTTTGGATGAACTATTCCTTTAAGCGATGCCTCTAGTGAGCTACATCACAGGCTCCATAAAATTGCTCCATCGAGTCAGATTTTCTGTTCTTCATTGCGTGTTCTCATCTGGCCCGTGTTGTACCAATGACTCTCATCGAAGCGAGGATCATTATTATTTCTTCCTTTTGAGTGGAAAATAGGATGGAATTCAAGAAGCGACTTGCGTCATTTTATACAGTGTAATTTCAGAACAGTTTTAATGTGTTTTTTTCCAAACATTACAAAGGTCCGACGGAGACAGCAGCAGAGCTGTTCAAGGCTTGCAATTTCTCATCACGAGGCATTATCCCCACTTGTTCCAGTTCCATAGCCTCCAGATTGGAGCTCCGTGTGCGTGGGCAGTTTGGGGATTTTCGCCTTTGTGTCTGAGAGAATTGGAGAGGGTTTGATTCCTGCTTCCCAGGTTTTCTCTGTTCGCTCGTTTGTGCGCCGCAATATGCTTGCCACACAAGGCATAGACAGCTGGCAGCTTCTGTAAATGTATATCCTTCCCAATGTGATTATGCCACTCAAGTTTCTATGAAAGGGAATGTCTCGCTTATGTGAAAGAAGGTGCCAGACGGGCTGTTTGAGTATTTATGTACCCGCTGATCTCCTGGGATTTTCACACGCAGCAGTTCTGTGGACAGAAATGTTGATGAGAGAGCTCAACAGAAAATGGCTAGACTGGTTCGAACTGGCAAAGTCTAGGGTACCTCAGATAATCGCTCTGTACAATTGCGGTGAGAAGAATAGTATCTTAGAATGTTATTCTGAGACGCGAGTTGGCACTGTTTTGGCTGCACAAGGGGGACCTACGCAATATTAGGCAGGAGGTTTTAATGTTGTGACTGATTTGTGTATACAGTATATATATCCTTTTAAAAGCCCGACGGGTCGTCGTCGCCACGTAACATACTATTGCGCAATAACTTCGCGATATACAAAAACTACAAAATTTAAAGATAAACATATCTTACATCGTTGGAAAGCTGAGACACTTGTGAGTCGAACGATGTAAACCATTTTAATATACACTTAACACTCAGACCACTTACAGCAAAATAATAAAATACAAAATGGTAGAAACGCACCTATAAAGCTCATCTTACTCTACTGATCCACTTCATTCCCTCACAAATGGTTTAGTTACACTGTAAAGGGTCCATACAATCCAATTCAACGAAGTATTTGGTCCATAACACATTTATATATCAATAAACACCCACGTAGTATAGACGTAGCATTTCGAGCTAACCGACAGAGCTAACACAACTTCGACGCATTATTTAATGTTTACATGTTCAAGGTAGCTTCATCACAGATATTTTTACGTTGAAATATCCGCTGACCCCTGAACTTTAGATGGACAGGTCATTTGAGCCAGTCGGTGCATGATAGAGATGTGACCAAGCATCAATAGCCAAGGAGTGCCAACGATGAAGAATGGTCCCTCCCTCTCTTTGATTGACAGAAAATATACACAGTTACGTGGATCCATGCAAATGACGGTATTTTCTGATAGCCAATGAATTTCTGTAAAGATTGATATGCCGTTTTAGTGGGAGGATTCAACCTGGCACGCGTAAAGTTCATGCGCAAACTAACACAGTGCCCCGTGCGCAAAAGACCATAGAAAGTGCGTTTGGAGTGAGCGAAGTTTGCCGAAGAAAAATAGCCAAGAAAACCAGCAAAACACACTTCTTATTAGAAGAAGTCATTGAGCAGTGTACTCGGCGTGAACGTGATGAGTCGGAGGATGATATTTCGGAAGAAGAGTGTGAGGTTTCAACCATTGACTTCAGAGGATATGTTTTTGGGTGGTGGAGATGCCACTCTCGACAAGTAAGTGTTTTATTATATTATACAACATATTTTACTGCATATACGTAGGTAACGTTATGTGTTTGTTTTGAGGTGTACTTGCCAGCTTATGTCGTGTGTTATGTTGTGTGTTATGTCGTGTGTGTGTGTGTGTGTGTGTGTGTTCATGCGCGCTCATGCACCTCATGCGCGCTCATGCACCGTGTATCTGTGTGTTCATGTACAGGTTTATATATATATATATATATATATATATATATATATATATATATATATGAGTGTTTTACACATGTTTATCTAAGTGTATGTATAGGCGCTTTCCAAAAAAGGCCACTTGGAGACTCCAAATGACCCTTTGTAATCACAGACACATAAAATGATGCTATTCTTGAACGCTTTACTGTACAGTCATAATTTTGGGCTCTAATGAAAGGTTACACTTAGAGCTAATATATTCCTTATTCAGATTCACTGCCAATTATTGCTGACACATAGTAACTGAAGCATAAACACAGTGTTTTTTTTTTCAATTCTTGAAAACAAACGTTCTCCTTTTTTTTTGGTATATGTATATATATATCTTTTTTATATATATTTATAGTGAGTTCTAATATTAAAGTGTTTTAATTCAATAGAACTTGTTTTGTCTCTTTATTTGTAGAAAGTTTGTTTTCAAGAATTGAAAAAAAAAACTAATGTGTTTATGCCAATAAAAATTATGATATTCTTGACAAAAATAAATGCTTTGAAAAATGTTTAATTTTTGTATTTTATTTTTTAAATGAAACTTGTGTACACTGTCAAGGTGCAATAAATTTGTTTTAATATACTGATGGTTACACCACATTTTTCAAAGTATTAAAGATATTTTTGAGGGTACCTGTCAACACATTCTCACACCCAACTCGTCACATATTGACGCTTTTGACAGGACCCCCTGGCGTCACATTTTAACACCCTGGGTATACCTTTGGCGTCATTTTTCGACGCGCTGGGTAGTCCGATAGATTTCTATAGAGGATTTTAAAAATAAAAGTAAAAAAAAAACTTTGATTAATTGAATACAATTGTAGCATATTATATATATTTATTAACATCAACAAACCTCCGATAAAAATACGTTATCCAGCATGCTCTCTAAGAAAACGCTTAAACTGCTTACTTGCACACGCCATGGAGCGTTGTTAAACTCACCTTTGAATGCCGTTTTGATTAAGACTACCCAACGCGTCGAAAAATGACGCCAAAGGTATACCCAGGGCGTTAAAATGTGACGCCAAGGGGTCCTGTCAAAAGCGTCAATATGTGACGAGTTGGGTGTGAGAATGTGTTGTACCTGTATATTAAACCAAATTGGAAACACAGATTACATTTGTACGAACCTGACCTGTGTATTTTGAACTGGATTTTTAAAATATTTCTCTTATTTTTTTCATCTCAGACAAAATTATTTGTCAATGACCCATTACATAATACAAGGGAATATTAACCATCATAATGGTGACTTGTAAAAAGCAAAAATTTGACCATGTAGATGTAAAAAAAAAATCTTTTTTATCATCTTTTTAATATCTACCTTTGAAATAGAGTTTGCCTAACAAAATGGAGTTGCAAATGTATTTATTTATTTTTACGTTAATCTTTCATTTTCAAAGATGGACTGCTTAATTCAACTTGAATTTAGTCAATTTTCACAAAATGTGGTTCTGGCACAGCGCCAGCAGTTGTTGATCATTTTGTGGTCTATCCCACCCCATAAACAAAATATTTATTCCTGTTATCCCTGCTGTAAGATCCAGTGGTTCCATCAATTATAAAGCATGCTTCTGTGTTGTTACTCTTCTTGTAATTATGGCTTATGCAACAGCTGTGCGGTGCTGCATTAAACAAAGGCTGTAAAATTCATGTACAATCTTTTTTTTTTGGGTGCCATTCAAAGCATACTTTTTGTTTTTTTGTTTTTTTATAAAGAAATCTCCATATAAATGCTCACAGGGATTTATATCTCTTTGTTGATTTTGCTGGTGTGTATTGGATCTGTTGGCAGAATAGGCGATAGTCAGTTTATGAGCTGGAATGTTGACTCAGATAAAAAGGGTTTTGAGTTTTTGAAGTCACTGGATAAACTTGGACTAAATTGTGCACTCACACAGCAAAAAGCATAGATTGGCATGAAAGCATGCAGTCGAGTGTTTGGAGAGGTTTTGATGAGTTTGGAGGAGCTGGCCGTGGTGCTGAAGTACTGAGAACACAAGAAGCTTAAGCAGCTCTCACTGGCTACATATAAGTGCAATCATGTTTGCTTGTGCTCTCAACTGTCATCACATCATAGGCTCATATGATCCTTCAGAACTGTTTGGTTCTTGTGTGAGAGTTGAGGCTGGTTTTATGTGTAAGACTGTGTTAGTTCGTGCTGTGTATTAGAGCTGCATGATTTGGTCAAAAACAGCATTGTTTTTTATTTGGAGGGATTTTTATGCATGTGTTGGGAGATCCCTGATTGGTGTGTTGGGCTTATGCACATATATCCACCATCTGTGAATCCAATGCCAAGAAGCCCATTTCCTGTCTGTGAGCAGTTTGGCCAACTCTCTTTGCATTGTTTTTTATTTGGAGGGATTTTTATGCATGTGTTGGGAGATCCCTGATTGGTGTGTTGGGTTTATGCACATATATCCACCATCTGTGAATACAATGCCAAGATCAATGTCTTCTCTAATCGAAGCCCATTTCCTGTCTGTGAGCAGTTTGGCCGACTCTCTTTCTCTTCACTATTCTATGTCTTTCAGGCCAGTTTTTATGAATTCGCAGCAATAAAGAGACATTCAGACAGTCAGAGGTGGCTGCAGATAACAAAGTGTCAATACCATAGTCCTCAACATTGCCGGGCTCCTTTAGAATTTTGTTAATTCTTCATGAAATGGCTTGTGCAAAGCAGCATGTCCTTATTACTCTTCTATTGACATGCATTACATTTACACAAATATGTCAGAAGTTGCTTGAAATTATACATTTACCAATATTCATGTAAAGCTTCCCATCCCTGGTTCTTGGAACAGTGCAAATTTTGGATGTCTCCCTTATCTGACACTAATTTCATGTCTTGGAGTATTATACTCATGCCATGTTTCAGATGAATTTGGAGGCAGAGCATGTGAGCGAAGCGGAGCGGTGTGACACTCCGCTCAATAACCCGCTCCATGAGTGTGCGCTACACTCAACAATTGCGGCTCAAGCAGACGGCTCCACACAAGTACCACTCATTGGTTCCAAGCACGTACACAGGGGGTCGCTACAGAGCACCGAGCAGCTGCCCCTTTGCCCACATGGGCAGAAGTGCCCCTCTGGATGAAATATAGACTATAGGCCAACATTATAAAATTATCAAATGCATAGTAATGTACACATCTGAAATTATGTGATTGTATTGTTGTGTTTTAGTATGTAAATTCTCAGTTTATTTTTGACTGGTTTACAACAGCTGTTAGATAATTTGTCTTTCAAAGTCTTCCTTTTTCATGATTCTTTCGACCCTGAAGAGATTTCCAGTTCCAGGCGCACTGAAATATCCACACAGCATATACACTCATATACCATGTTTCACTGTGGGAACGGTGTTCTTTGGGTTGAGCGCCTCTCCCTTCTTTCTCCAAACATGGGCAACATCTCTATAACCAAAGAGCTCTAGTTTTGTCTCATCTGACCAAAGGACACGTTTCCAGTATGCATAATTTTTCTCTTTGTTGTCCTTGGCAAACTTCAATCTAGCTTGGAGGTGTCTCTTCTTCAGAAGTGAGTTTTTCTTGGTCTGCAACATCGCAGTCCATTCCTGTGCAGGGCTCTAGTGACAGTCTCCGTTGAGACATCAATCCCAAACTTGGCTAAATCATTCACTAGTGTCTTGGCAGATGACCTTTGGTCTTTAGAAACCTCTCTCACCAGGTTTCTTTCCAAAGTTTTTGAAATCTTTAGCTTCCTACCTCTGCCAGTCTTGTTCTCCACTGTGTGGGTCTCTTCAAACTTCTTGATAATACTTCTCACGGCAGTTCTTGACACTTTTGATAAAGTGTATATCCCTCTAATGCTTTGTGAGCATTAACAAGTCATGCATGATGACAGTTTTATATTACTTCACTTGTTGTTTTGCAAGATACTAATCCTCAATTTGAAGTGCAATTTAAAGGATTGGGGGATTAATTAGGTTAATTAGGCAAGTTTGGTTAATTAGACAAGTAATTGATTTTTTTGTATTAATATTCCCCACAATTGTATAGGCTTTCTACAAATCATATGCAATCTAAAGGACTGTAGTTATTTTTATAATAATTATTATATTAGTAAATACAATGTGCCCTGTTTGTTTTTCCTTGATATTTAGCATAAAGTGATTCTGGACTTTATATGCATCAAACAGCAAGGTTTAACTATGGATTTAACAAATAAAACAATATGTGTCCTGCATAAAATGAGATTTTCTCCAATATATATATTAGATGAAATCATGTTTAATGATCCCAAAACAAATACAAATTATAAGCCATCATTTAAGAAAAGTATTTTGCAACCACTAATCTAGAGTGCATTTTTTTTACATTTGGTGTGGATATTTCTTTGGGAAACTGACCAGCAGTTATGTGCCACATTATCCCGAATATAAGATATCAAAAGCAACAGGTGGTCGATTAAGTGAGATAATTCTGCTATGAAATTCTCTTTGCGAGAGCGGAAACCTTTACTAATCAAATGCTCAATAGTACAACAGAGGCATGAAAGCAGAATGCTTCGCCTGCAAATTAGGGCACACTGATCTGCAAGATCATACATGTTTATTGGTTTTGATGCAGGGATTTTTTGTGTGTGTTCTCCAGGATTCAAGGAAAAATGCTTTGCCAATATACAGTATTATTAAGCTTATATATTCAATTGAGGGTGCTCTAACTTTTGCACTACTTTTACTAAACTACCATGTTCGCGTAGTACATGCTCGTGCTTTCTGGCTATGTGACGCGTACGATTAAAAAAGGAATCTTTTCTAATTCTCACTGTCTCTCCATACTCTCTTTCGATTTCTTCGTTCTTTGATTTATACTTTGCATATATTTAGGTTTGCAACTTCACTAAAACAATGTTTGATTTCCATAACCTCAGGCCTATTTCTTATTTCGCAGATTCCCAAACAGCATATCACGAAGTGCATTCTGGGTTAAGCGAGCGGCACTGAGCGGCTTGAGAGAGCGGAGTGGAATCTTCAAAAATGCGCTCTCAGCTCATTTGCTCTTTTGAGTTGAGTGGGATTACCCGAGTCAAAATTACCCACTCTTGACCTCAAAGCCTCCCATTCAATCATACGTCATGGCCAAGTGTACACACCACGAGATGAAGACATGACTTAACAAGTAAATTGCTTGTTCTTATGCCAATTAAGTCAGTGTTGATAGATCTGCCTCGACCTCACAATTCAGATATCCGACTTAGATCACCATTCAGTGGTTATTTTGAGTATGAAGTGAGAGAGTTCCGAATTGTCTGAACAGAACCATGAGCTGATTATGGTTTGGAGACATCCAAAATGTGTACTGTTGGGAGCCTTCAGGTACAGGGTTGAGGAACAATGCTCTAAAGGGATCTTTGCTGTTCGCATTTGTATTCTAGGACTGTCAGTTCTGCAGAAGGTTCTGGATACAGCAGCAGAGCGTAACTGGCGGGTGACCTCTGTGAATGTGGAGACAATGACAGAAGCTTCCTTCCTCAAAGTGTTCCAGGACCTCGACAAAGGCAAGGAGGGCCAGATCATCATCGACTGTGAGCTGGAAAGGCTTACCTCCATCCTGAAAAAGGTAATTTGCTCTTGACATTCTAATTTCAGCCATGCAAGCTGTCAAATGCTCCAAATGGAATTTTGGATTCCAAATTTTATGTCAGATTTAAGTATATTCTGTTCTTTAAACATGCCAAGGCAAACAGCTAATACTTTTGTCATCTTTTAATCTGTAAATTAAAAGCATAAAAGCCACTTGACTTGAAATAACCATGCCATTATGAAAATATACTGGTAAACACAGTCAGGCCCAGATGACTCAACTTAAAATGCAATTCAGAATTCGAGTACTCAGACGATGCCTGTGTCAACCCATATCAGATGGAGTGGCCTTGTGCAACAGGCCCCAAGATGGCTCGTTTTTTCTCTCACAGAACTCAGAGCAGATAATTTACCCTGGCTTGACATTTGGTGTTGGCAGCAGCGCCATAGTGACACGTCACATTCTCTGTTACGTTTTCCCACTGCCTGGAGAAGAAATAAGCATTCTGCAACTGTAATTAATGAGATCATGTCTTTTCTGTATTTCTTCTTTTTTTCTTGATTTTCCTGTATAATATGGTTTAAACGGAAGACCCTTGATTGGTCATGTTGTGTTATTGATTGCATGGTGCCCACAGTTAAGGTTGTTGCATCAATTTACGGTACTTTGCACAGCTCATCTAGAAAATAAATCCCTTTCTGAAAGCAATCATCCATCACCTTGTGTCCAACAGTCAAGCTGTAAAACAACATTGCAATCATTTCCCCCACATTGATACACATTTTTTTTATTACCACCAGAGATCAGACCTTTTAAATGAGGAAAAACTGTGCATGTTTCAATCACTCTCTTATTATGTGAGATGTTGCATGGACATGTTTAGTTAAGGAATACTGCCTCAGAAAGGTTATTTTAACCACTGAGACCTGCGCAGGACTGCTGTGAGCATTTTTCAATTTTCCATTTCCCTTTTGATTTCGAACTCGTAGCACCTTAAAGACAAGCACAAAAAAAATAATAATGATCTAGAGCTAATAGTTTTCCTAAAAATTAATGTCCACATATGTGGACAGGAAGACTACGTTGTGAAATTTAAATAACACTAAGCTATAGAAAGTCTGATTTTTTTTTATTTTTTTTTTATCAAATTGTTTATTATGTTTCCAGGAGTGTTGGTTATTAATGTTTTTGAGACATTGCAGCGGATTTTCTGTAAAGATTAATAAATATCTCTGATTATAAGTAATGGCCATAATCATCAAATCACTGCCAATCATGTTAAAATAATATGTAGCATTTTAAAATGTTTAATCTATGTACTGATTACCACTGTCCCATGTCTGCCAAACATGTTAAGTTGTCCACACATCATCTGAAGCCTGAAACTGAAATTTTGTTTGGATTTTAGAATTGAATGCACTTAGCTGCATAGAAAGCAGCTTTTCCCAGTCATCCAGGATCCTCCTTCGTTCCTATATGCATCACTCATTGATTAATCAATACTGTCTACTAGAATCTGTTATAACGCCTTGTACAAGTTGTTGCATGTGCATAGTGGTAAGTGATAAAGAGTAGGACCACATTTTGTGTAAATAATAATAAAGAAAAAGAGAAAAAAGAGAGAAAAGAAACACACATTGGCAGTTACTTTCCCTACTTTCCCACATAATCAGAACATATCCTATATTTGTCCTGAGAACTGAGACAAATTGCAGGCCCCCATTAACAAACCCCCAGTAGCCCCTTTACTGACTTAATGCCATTTCTACCTCCAGGGGGTGCATCGACTCTCAAAGATGCTTTCAGTGCACCTCAAAGTAGCTGTACATAAAACGATCTTAATGTATGTCATTAAATAATCAGTTTTTATAGGTTTAAGGCAGTTAAACGTGTTTATTGCCAAAAAAAAAATTCAAAATAAAGATATTTGAAAAGTAACCATATCTTCAAATCTGCCAACTTAAGAAAAGTACAGCATCCTCCATTTTGTGACCATCTTAAGCATTGAAACGTTGGTCATAGAATTTCTTCGCCTCCTCTGGTGTATTAAACATTTACTGATTACTCTCAAGTGAGCTGAGTAAAGCAGCTGAAATTGTATGCCCTTCTGGTAAAACGACTGTTTAATGGCATTGTATGAAGCATGTTTCCTTGACAGGGCAGCACTGAGATCTGGATAAATTCTGACTTTACTTCCCTTGTATTTCATCTCATGGCATCTTGCCCATCGTAACACTCGTTCCTTGTCTTTAAATCGGTGGAAATACACCACAAAGGTACATGGATTATGGCCATACGGTGAGCCCTCTCGAATGTTGGCGGATTGTCAAAAACATCTTGGCCCGCAGGATTTCATCTTGCCTACTTTCGCTAAACTCTGGGACATTCAAATCCTCAACGCAAAAAAAAATAGTTGTGTTCTGCTTTTGTAGGGTTTTGATTGTTTTCGGCCTCTGCCAATTTTTCAGAATTGTCCCCGACCTGGGATTCCATTACAGCCAAACAGCTTTGCATTCACCAAGCTTTGCAAATGACCGATAGACTCCAGAATCAGAGCAGAAATATAATCTCTGATACTAATTTGTTGTTTAGTTGGTTCAGAAACCATTTGGTCCATTGAGATGGTTTCCAGGCCCTCGCTCACAGCCTGTTTGTCAGTGTTAGAAGTTGCAGCCATGGCTGCTAGTTTGCTAGCAATGCTAGTGGTGGACCTCGTTGTCGGAGGAGCTAAAGCGTGGGCTTGTTTCTGCTTAGAGTTTCTCATAATATAACCAGTGATATTCTAGATGAATATATTGTAATTGACTTTAGGTGCTACATAAAAAGTTTGATTTTCAAGGGTTGGGGGATTTATCTTCATACTCCAGTGGTTAAATCAATGTCTTCAGAAGTGATATGATAGGTGTGGGTAAGAAATAGATAAACATTTATTCAATTTTTACTTTAAATTATTCTCCCTGCTCAGTCAATCTCCCCTTTAAATTTCACTTTTACATTTTTCTTGTGTTTTGGGTGATTCACATTCTTCATGCATATGCCCCATACTGGTCAGGGAGAAGAATTTCTAGCAAAATTGGTATTAAATATTTATCTGTTTCTCACTCACACCTAACATATCACTTCTGAAGATATACTGTACATTTAACCACTCGAGTCTTAGTGAATGCTTTTATTCTGCTTTTATGTGCTTTTTGGAGTGGCAACATTTTGGCACCCATTCACTTGCATTGAATGGACCTAAAAAGCTGAAATATACTTCTGAAAATATTCATTTGTGTTCTGCAGAAGAAAAAAAGTCATGTACATATGGGATGGCATGAGGATGAGTAAATGATGAGAGATTTTTCCTTTTTGCGTAACTATTCCTTTAAGAAGCATGTACTGTAAATGCATATAGACGGCCTCTGAACTAAAAAAAACATGGGATCCTGATCTTTTTCCAAGACATCCCTTCCATCTACATCAGTGTTGATCATGACATTACCAATATGCAGCATTTGCAAGAAAATAGAGACCAAGTGTCCTTTCCAAAATTGTTCCTTGCCCTGGGCTGGCCTGCCAGAGGAGAATCTTCCTAGTGTTACCATTAATAACTGATGGTACTATCTGTCATGCCCACAAGCTTATGCCTGCTTTCACAACTTAAAGTATGAGAGAGACTCAACACAAATGCAAACACACAAAGAATGTTCTTTAATTGAACCCATGGAAAAACAACAGTTTGATGATGTCAATGTCTCTGGCACCCATTGACACTGCACACTACACACATACGTCCACACAGGTTAAAACTCTGACCCTCGGTCGATGCAGTTTAACAAACAGAACTGAGTAGAGTGCTAATGTGTTCCTCCCCCGTCAGTGTATGACTCATTGTTTTCCTTCACTGTTGTCCTCTCCGTGCCTGCAAAGGCTTTCTTATCTCTATATCCACACAAAGAGAAATGTACATCACAAATCTTTATTGCTCTCCTATTTCTTGTTCGGAAAACACTGACATCTTGACTCTGAAACACACTAAACTCAATGTATTCATGAGAGTGTAAAGATAAAAGCCAGGATGTTAGTCATTTACAGTTTATTGCCATTTTAGCCACAGGAAGAACACTCAAACGACAACTTGCACAAAACATTTGTGTGGTGGTATTGGTGGATGTATATTTAAAGGAATTTGTGCTATTATTAGGTTAAATATATTGGGTCACATTCATTAATACTTGCACAGTGTACTGTAAGTGTATACATTACAGTAATGGATTCACAACAGGTGCATAAATGCACATAAATTTGTTTTTATCCTCATACAAATGTTGATGAATCTGGATTAATCTAAATGATGGAGTGTGTGCCCCCAGTTAATAATTAGCATAATATATGAACAAACTATCACCATACAAGGGCTTTCTAAACAACCTCTTCTGTACAGCCAATTGTCACTCTCTGCAAATGTATCCTTACACTCTCTAAAGATGCGTTCTGACCTAAAAGCACGTGTAAAGTAGAGCCAAGTCAAACAACATCAAGCCTTAATAAGTTCCAGACTATGGTAATCTTCATTTTTATGTAGAACCTATCACTGATCGAGCTGTAATGAACATAATTTTTGTAACTCTAAAATCAGTATGACTCATTGTAGTGTCACTGTGTTATCTTTTATGTCTAAGGTTTATGGAACGAGAGCTTTGAAGGAAAACAGACAAAAATAGACCTTGCCATCTTCATCAACATGCTTCGTTCAACTCAACGCAAGGTTGTGGTATTAATAAGAAAAGGGCAGTGTTTAAGTGGACTAAATGATTGAAGTCCTGCATACGTCACCAGAGAGAAATCTTTAATTTCACCAGAAGATTGATTTATGAAATTTTGATTAAAGATTATGAGGTAAAAAAATACAAATAAAACATATGCATGGATGGATTGTTCACAATAAGATCAATAACATGCATTTAGAAAATAGATTTTTCATTTCATGCCGACTTTAAATTTATCAACGCATTAAAATACTAATTTCTCTGGGGAGAGCGTTACAATTGCCACATCACTTCCTGTTTTAAATGGTTGTCTAATGCCTCCTACACACTTTATGACTTTCAAAGACATCATATCGTGGTACCGTTCATATTACACAACTTTCTGTCTTGTCATGGAAGTCGTAGTGTTTTCAAATTACATGATGAATCAGCGACAGGGGTGAACACATTACAAAATATTTCACTACTGACGAATCCCCGATAAATCTGCCAGACTCCAAATTACGTTTCACAACAGAGTACACACGAGAAGTTATGCGAGATACGAAAACAAATGCATGATCATACGTTATGCATTTCAGAATATGATGTGTATGTTTTTAGCATATATTTTATTGGTTACAATTTGAAAAAGTACCTCCTACAGAAAAATCTACCTATTTGCTTACCTGACTGTCCAAGAGAATTGGCAATTTCTCTCCAAGTCTTCTCTTTCTACACCCAGTTGTGCTACAGTTCAGATGAAACGTCAAATAGGCACTGGTGCTCCTGCCAATGTACCACAGATTTTTCCTCCATTTCCTCAGTCCAACAAGACTTTCTTGATACCGCAGCTATGCTAGTTGATGTTCTGTTGCAGGTACATCAGGACTCCTCCCACTGAAACTTCCTGTGCCCCGTTCTTTGCTCTCTCATTAGCTCTCTCACAACACTGCACTTGTATTCAGTCAAAACATATTTTGGAATCGCAGACAGGTCCAGATATTTACCATTCTAGATATCTCGCTGGCATCGGCACCATGTCGGCGGCACCATGTCGGCGGTTCTCTCAAATCACGTCTCTCAAATCACGTCTTTTTCAAGATGGCGCCGAGTATGGCTGCTGCGTCGCGAGCTCTGTCAAAACACTGCAGTTTATTGTTTGTTTTGTTTACAGTTCTGTGTTTTTTTGTCTTGGATGTTGTCTGCCTTATTGTGTACGACAGACAAACGCTTTTGGACATTGGTTCGGCAATCACACACCGAAAACCGTACTTCACATTCCTCAATGCCAACCCGCGGTTTACAAACACGCCAGCGGAGCCCTTTGTTTGGGCTGCCCGGCCGCGGAAACGCAGAAGGAAAAGAGGAAAAAGAGCCGGCGTTCTCATCAGATTAAGACGTCACGCAAATCGCCCCCCGCTACCCAGTATACTACTGGCAAATGTTCAGTCTCTGGACTACAAGCTCTGCGAGCTGAGAGCGCGGATCTCCTTCCAACGAGAGACGAGAGAATGCTGCGTTATCTGTCTTACGGAAACCTGGATGTCCGCGGAGATTCCAGACTCGGCCATCGAACCCACGGGTTTCTCCGTGCACCGAGCGGACAGAGCGAAAGACCTCTCAGGTAAAAGCAGAGGTGGAGGTGTATGTTTTATGATCAACAAATCATGGTGTGATCAGAGGAATGTACATTTTATCAGGTCTTTCTGCTCTCCTGATCTGGAATATCTCATGCTTCTGTGTCGACCATTCTGGCTACCGAGGGAATTTACAGCGGTCATTATCACAGCTGCGTACATCCCCCCACAAGCCGACACAGACCGGGCACTCAAGGAACTGCCGGGGACTTCAACAAAGCCAACTTTAAAACAATAGCACCAAAGTACCACCAACATATCAGCTTCAACATATGAGGGGACCGGGTTTTGGATCATTGCTATTCTCCTTTCCAGGATGGCTACAAATCCCTCCCCCGCCCACCATTTGGCAAATCCGACCACTCCTCCGTTCTGCTTCTGCCCGCTTACAGGCAGAAACTGAAACAGGAAGCACCCGCCCTCAGAACGATCCAGTGCTGGTCGGACCAATCAGACTCTATGCTACAGGACTGTTTTGATCACGCGGACTGGGAGATGTTCCGGTCTGCCTCCGATGACGACATCGAGGTTTACGCTGATAGCGTAACGTGTTTCATCAGGAAGTGCGTAGAGGACGTTGTTCCGACGAAAACTATACGGATCTACCCCAACCAGAAACCCTGGGTTAACGGCAATGTTCGCGCGGCACTTACTGCGCGGACCACCGCTTTTAATTCCGGGAACGCGGAGGAGCGTAAACAAGCCAGTTATGCCCTCCGTAACTCCATCAGTGCAGCCAAATGCCAGTACAGGCACAAAATTGAAGGACAGTTCAACACCACTGACTCCAGAAGTATGTGGCAGGGAATTAACACCATCACGGACTATAAACGGAATAAAAACGCCATGAACACCGTTGCCTCTCTCCCGGGCAAGCTTAATACTTTTTATGCTCGTTTCGAGGAAAACAACAACACCGCCCTCGCGGAGAGAGCACTCGCGGCCGATACTACAGAGGTTGGTTCACTCTCCGTCTCTGTTGCGGATGTAACCCAATCCTTTCGATGGTTGAATATCCACAAAGCCGCGGGTCCAGACGGCATTCCAGGCCGCGTCATCAGAGCATGCGCGAACCAACTGGCTGGTGTTTTTACGGACATTTTCAACCTGTCCCTCTCCCTGTCTGTAGTCCCCACATGCTTCAAAACATCAACCATTGTGCCTGTACCGAAGCAATCAAAAATCACTTGCTTAAATGACTGGCGTCCTGTTGCCCTCACCCCCATCATCAGCAAATGCTTTGAGAGGTTGATCAGAGATCACATCTGCTCTGTTCTGCCCACCTCTTTGGACCCATTGCAGTTTGCCTACCGTAACAACCGCTCCACTGATGATGCTATTGCATCTACAATACACACTGCTCTATCCCACCTGGAAAAAAGGAACACGTATGTGAGAATGCTGTTTGTAGACTACAGCTCAGCATTTAACACCATAATGCCCTCCAAGCTTGATGTGAAACTCCGGGCTCTGGGCTTAAACAGCTCGCTGTGCAGCTGGATCCTGGATTTCCTGTCAGGCAGACGTCAGGTGGTTAGAATGGGCAGCAACATCTCCTCATCACTGACCCTCAACACTGGAGCCCCACAGGGCTGTGTTCTCAGCCCACTCCTGTATTCCCTGTACACACATGACTGTGTGGCGACACATAGCTCCAATGCCATCATTAAGTTTGCTGACGATACGACGGTTGTAGGTCTGATCACTGACAATGATGAAACAGCCTACAGAGAGGAGGTGCACACTCTGACGCTCTGGTGTCAGGAGCACAACCTCTCCCTCAACGTCAATAAAACCAAGGAGCTTGTGGTGGACTTCAGGAAGAAAGACAGAGAACACAGCCCCATCACCATTAATGGAGCACCGGTGGAGAGAGTCAGCAGCTTCAAGTTCCTCGGTGTCCACATTACTGAGGAACTCACATGGTCCGTCCACACTGAGGCCGTTGTGAAGAAGGCTCACCAGCGCCTCTTCTTCCTGAGAAGGCTGAGGAAGTTTGGAATGAACCAACACATCCTCACACGGTTCTACACCAGCACTGTAGAGAGCATCCTGACTGGCTGCATCACCGCCTGGTACGGCAATAGCACCGCCCACAACCGCAAAGACCTGCAATGGGTGGTGCGATCTGCCAGAAACATCATCGGAGGTGAGCTTCCCTCCCTCCAGGATATATATAACAGACGGTGTGTGAATAAAGCTCGGAGGATTATCAAAGACTCCAGCCACCCGAGTCATGGGCTGCTCTCACTGCTTCCATCAGGCAGGCGCACCACCCGACTACATGACAGCTTCTTCCCACAAGTAATAAGACTTTTGAACACATGATCTCTCACGATCAACAATCAGCACTGCACTTTATTAATCCTCATTCTGTCAATATATTCTCGCTCCCAATTCAGTTAGTGTATATATATATATTTATACCCTTATCTAGTGTATGTGTATTCTACATTGTGTGTATTGTGTACATTTGATATGTAAATTGTTGTGTAGGTATGTGTACATTTGTTATGTAAATTGTATTGTGTAAATATGTTGTTATTGTAAAGTGGTTTATGTCTCATCACTGTCATTACTGCAATGTTGCTCGGAACTGCACACAAGACTTTCACCTACTGTTGCACTCGTGTACACAGTAGTGTGACAATAAAGTGATTTGATTTGATTTGATTGATTTTGATTTGATAGTTCATGCTTTGCGATCGTCGTTCATGGGAGCGAGCTCTGATTTGCCCACGATTTCAGGCTTTTGTCGGCGATCTCCACAAAACTGTCGGTGAGCAAAAAACAGGCTTAAAATCATGTACTGTAAACTTGGCATAAAGGAAAAGCAGAAGCTGGTGCAATGCATTATATCTACCACAGGGGGAGTGAAAGTGTAACAAACAATTTAGTGAAGAAATTAATACATTATCTGATATTGTCATCCTCCCTCTATATATAACTTTGTGGCTCATACACAGCACATACATTTTTCACCAACCTCAGCAAGACTCCCCTCTGGCCCACAACCTTCCGTCTGCCAATATCCTGCCAACAACACACACTGACACACACTAATAACCAGCTTTAATTGATGATTGATGTGAAAGACTGCACTATAAACAAAAATATTTTTAAGGGTGGGAATTGCCAGTGAACCTTACAACACAATGTTATTGCAATGCTTGGATTACAAAATATAACATATTTTTTGCAGATCTGTGTAAAAACTGATATAGAAAATATTACAATAATTTTTATTAATCTTTGTAATTTCACTGAAAAGTAAGACTTTACAGCACTGTGTAAACAAAAATTTACACATTTCCATGCAGGCTACTATGAAGCTGTATTATAGGGATGTATGCCTTAATATAATATAATATAATATAATATAATATAATATAATATACCCACCACTCCTCAGACCAAACTCAAGACAACTGCTGATCAAATAAAGGTGGGCATATTTAAATTTTTCACAATGGGGCAGAGATATTAAACTGGTTAACGTGTTAGACATTTAGTGGATTAAGAGAT
Source organism: Moxostoma hubbsi (assembly GCA_032164185.1). Taxonomy (NCBI): domain Eukaryota; kingdom Metazoa; phylum Chordata; class Actinopteri; order Cypriniformes; family Catostomidae; genus Moxostoma; species Moxostoma hubbsi. Next base: position 16,135,148 of record JAVLUX010000025.1, on the reverse strand, counting down.
AACTAAGTGACTATTTGCACTCCAATATTCTGGTGGAAACACAGGATTTTATGACAAACTGCATTCTAATGTGCAGCTGTAGTAGCACTAATTCTAGACAGTATGTGTTGTGTTGTCATGCTGGAGATCTGTGTTTGAATCCAACAACTTGACATACTTTTTCCCATATCTCTACTCTTAATATACTAGTAATAAATCAAATAGATTTTTTGCAGTGATTTGTTCACAATGAAGGTCGGGGAGTTGAGAAAAGGATTTAGCCTGGATAAAATTAACCATGATTTTACTGTATGTGTTTTGGTGGAAACTATATAGTTCTGATGTGCTAACCATGGTGTTACTACAGTAATATGTTGTTAATAGTAGTTAATAGTAACCGTGTATAATTTTATGGTTACTATGTTTTGTGTTCCTTGACACAGTCAGCTTCAGCATGCTCACTGGTGTTATTAATACAATTATTATTTAATTACTTATTTTTAAACATGATTAACATTCATATTTTATCTAATTACACAATGTTGATTCATCGACATTACAGTTTTATCATCTGTTAATGCCTGATCTTCTGTGATGTGTGTTGTGAAAGGCGCTACACAAATAAAATTGACTTGACTGTGATATTACTAGAAACATACCATGGTGATACTATGGTTACTATGGTTATATCTGTTTATAATATAATATAATATAAAGTGATCAAATATAATAAACAAATGAGAAATACAATGCTAAACTATATCAAGTTACCTCACCTAATTTTCTCCAACAGTACATTTATGAAGGATCATTGTATCTTTAACTTATTCCTGATACCTTCAAATGCAATTACAGCACTGCATTACAGTATAACTATGAAAAAATATACTGAATTTACATCTGTAACTTTTTACTGTAGTTATTTATTGGTGCATCTTTTCTTATGTTTGTTCCAGATCGTTGAGCAGGGTAAGAATGTGAAGAGTTACCACTACATCCTAGCAAACCTGGTAAGTTAAAGACACACCACCCACCTCAAAAGTATGACAGATCTTATGGACTAATGTTCTATAAAGGCAGCCTGGAGTAAAGGTCTGTGAATGTGAAGAACTACAAGTGATTTCTGCAGTCTCTGTCTCTAGGTTTGCTGAATGTATGAGAATGGAAATCCAAATTGATTTAAACAGAAATGATAATAATCGCAGCATTAATATGCTGTGGTGCACTTTTGAATGGCGCACTGCTGAGGATGTTAAATTTAACTAGCCCTGGCTGGTTTGTTAAATGTAATTGTGACAAATGATAACACTTGCAAAACAATAAAGCAAGATTTGCAACTGCATACTTTTTACATAATTGAGAAATTTTAAGAACTGGTTGCAAATTACTCTGTCATAAGATTGGGAACTCAGTTTTATTTACACTGTGTTTGCACGTGTGAACGTGTGTGTGTGTGTGTGTGTGTGTGTGTGTGTGTGTGTGTGTGTGTGTGTGTGTGTGTGTGTGCAGTTGTGAGCTTATTCAGTCACACATCTGAGTGGATGCCCATATAAGCTTCTCTGCTGCGTCCAAGCCTTTTTGGTGAAGGCTAGTTTCTATAGTGATATCACCAACTCACTGCACCACATTTACATGGACATGGAGCAGAAAAAAAGATACAGCTCTATCCACTTAGTTGAGAGATTTGTGGACTTACTAGAGGAGAGGAGAGGAGAGGAAAGGAGACATGCTCCCTTTCTTGCCTCATAGTATAATATAGAATTGTATATTATACAATACCGTACTACAGTATAATGTTGTTTAATAAAGTATAGCTTAGTATAAAATTGTATGGTATAGTATAGCATTGCACAGTATAGCATTGCATTGTATAGTGTATACTATATTATATAATATTATAGTATAATACAGTATAGCATAATGTAACACAGTATAGCATAGCATAGTAAAGTATAGGGAAACCTTGTTATTTGTGCAATTCTGTTGGGTATGCTAGTGGCACAGAATTTACACACTATCAGTTTACACATACTGATATGGCACATTCTGACAGCAGTTCATGAGTCTTGAGAACTTATGAGAGTGCAGGTTTTTTTACCCAAACTTTTACATTCCTTAATTCAATGACAGGGTTAACATTGAGTTTGTGTAGGACTGTATGCTCAAAATCCCTCACTTGAATACTAAAGTAGGAGGGCTGCCTACGCGTGAAGTGCTGAATAATCAGGATGAGCAGAGGGAGAGGGAGAAATGAAAGAGAGGGACACTGACAAAATCAGTCAAAAACTTAATAAAATCCATCAGACACATACAACTGAATGGCACCATAAGTGGTGCTTTGTTCCAGAAAAGAAAGTATGTCACTGTTGCTATGAGAGCAGATAGTCGACTTCAGAGTGAATGCCAAAAGACTGTGCTGCCAAATAAACAAAAGATAAATAAATAAATATAAGGAAGACACAGACGATCCACAAGAGAGCAGCAGTAATGGAAGTACTTCAAAAAGCAGCTTGCCTTTGCAATCAGAGACATCTGAAATGACTCCCGTTCCTTTCCCCATTTTTTCCTCCATGCTTTGTACTGTACAGTATATTGGCTTCAGACCACTGAAGTTGCCTAGTATGTTTAACCAGGCGGACTGATCACCTGCTGCTCTATTTACAATGTTGCCCTATCTCTGTTCCCCGGCTACTCAGTCCAAAATTCAATTTCTGTCATTTGGAGCCATGGCTAAGTGGTTAGTGCATGTGTTCCAAATTTGTATACAAAATGTTCAGGTACACTGGTTAATTGTATCCTGTTATCCTTCATTATTGTGTGTTTGCCCATTGTTAGTAATTGGCTATAATTTCTCGTTTTTAATGCTTTGTTTTGACCATACTTTTTTGAATAGCTAAGAATAGTCATTAGGTCTGAAATGTTTGCTTTTCAATGTATATTTTCTAAAATTCTTCAAGAAATTTTTTTTTTTTTTTTTTTTTTTTTTTTTATAGTACAAATCTCTCAATTAAAATTATTCTTGAGATTCCTGCATTTGGATTTGTGCTCAATCAAGCCATGTTTTGAACGCAAGAACTTGTTCTCATCTTGTGTTGGCTGTCGTCGGTAGGGCTGCACGAGTATATTGAAAATCATAATTTATTATTATTTCGCTTGATATTGGAATTGCAATTATTTCCATCCATCGTCAACCGCTTATCCTGCGTACAGGGTCGCGGGGGGCTGGAGCCTATCCCAGCTAACATTGGGCAAAAGGCGGGGTACACCCTGGACAGGTCGCCAGTTCATCACAGGGCCACACACACACTCACACTCACATCTAGGGCAATTTTTGGAGACACCAATTAACCTAGCCTGCATGTCTTTGGATGGTGGGAGGAAGCCAGAGCACCCGGAGAGAACCCACACAGACACGGGGAGAACATGCAAACTCCACACAGAAAGGCCAGGGCAACCGGGGTTTGAACCCATGACCTTCTATCTGTGAGGTGACAGTGCTAACCGCTGCACCACCGTGCCACCCATTGCGATTATTTATTAAGATTAAAATAGTTTCTGCAAGGCATGCCACATTCTTTATGTAGGCTACATATCCAAAGCAAGCTGAGAATTGTTCCTGATTTGCTTTATTGCATAAAAAACAAGCTTTTACATTTTGAATAAATTATACATAGAATGTATGCAACACAACAAAACTAGAATACTAGGTTGTCGTTTCTGATATGCTAAAAGACAAATTTAAACAGATTTTCTGATCGTCTGTTGCATTCATACACACAACGGACCAAAATATTTTGTAAATCGAAAATTTAGACACAACAGGAAAATATCTCAATTGAATGAATGAATTGACACATTGTCACATTTAATTAATCGCAGAAGCTGTAATTGTAATCTCAATAATTTTTTTCACTTAATTGTGCAGCCCTAGTTGACACATAAAATGTCCATAAATAAAATCTTTAATTGTACAAATCTATCAATTAATATGAGTTCATAAAAATTGCATGCATTATTACAATTAAAGAAAGCGTATCGCATGTTAAATCACAGGACATGTCAACTTCTCAAAAGTATTTCATGTCAACAAACTGTATATTTATGACATGAAACTTTCTAATGTTTCTTCATAAGGATTCCAGCTTTTTGAAATCAGTGAAAGCTTCTTTCTTTTTTTGTACAAATTACTTTACATTGTTTCTTTCCTTTTTGTATGGTTTTTGTATAAAAACCCTTTTGTTTAGTAAATGAGTTCTTCCTTCCAAATTAGTTTAAAAGTGTGTAGTAATCTTCAAAAATGTTCCATGTCTCAGAGCTTGCCATTGTATGCTCATGATGACATGCATCCCAGATGTGCACTCAGTAACAGCACAATGTATGTGCAGTGATGCATAAAGCCTGTGTATGTCTGATAGAGTTGTTCATTCTCAATGTAGAGAGTGAAGAGGTTGTGAAAAGAGAGTGTTTGACACCTTAGCCCTGAGGCCAGATTGTGATAGCAGTTCCCTCCGTACTGTTACATCATAATATATTTCACGTTTCAAGAGAGATTACAATAGAAACAGTAGGCGTCATTAGGGAGAGTATTAAATAATATGCAATATGGCTACTGTATTTCTAATAGGTCCATTATCTCTTCCCATCCTTAAATTTATGAACTACACATGCATGATATTTACAGCATAGCCGTGATGCTGTATTTGCAGGAGGCTTATTGTTAGAGGATTTCAGCTCTTGCTCGTGTGTGTGTGTGTGTGTGTGTGTGTGTGTGTGTGTGTATTAGAGAGAGGGATGACACAAGCATGAGATCAGGATAGCATTGCAGAGCATCTTGTTCCTTGTCCCATTGAGCAGATGTACCTAAGTAACACAGTGACATGCTACTGTTCTTGGGGGACCAAGCATTCTTAAGGGATTTGAGATCAAAGATCAACACACTAACAACCTGACAAAGGCTATCACACTCACTACTGAGTGAAACACACACACAAACACACCTAAATATTTTTTTGTTTAGCTAAGCACAAACAAATCTTCAGTACCCATACATTTATATTTAATTGCTGATACACACAAAGAGGGGGCTTCAAGCAGAAATCATTGATCAAAACTACACTAACTGAGAACTTTATTAGGAAAAACATGGTCCTAATAAAGTGCCCGACATGGTCTTCTGTTGTAGCCCCTATGCCTTTAGGTTTGACGTGTTGTGCATGCTGAGATGCTATTCTGCTCATTATAGTTATATTATAGCAGATGTGTTATCTGAATTACCGTAGCCTTTCTATCAGCTCAAACCACTCTGCCCATTCTCCGTTGACCTCTCTTATCAACAAGGCATTTCTGTCCGTAGAACCACCGTGCCACTCACTGGATTTTCTTTGTTTTTGGCACCATTCTGAGTAAACTCTGTAGACTATTGGGTGGATGAATCCCAGAAGTTCAGCAGTTACAGAAATATTCACACCAGCCCATCTGGCACTAACATTCATGCCAGTTGAAATCATTGAGATCATTTTTCCCCATACTGATGGTTGATGTTTACATAAACTGAAGCTCCTGACCCATACCTGCATGATTTTATGCATTGCACTGCTGCTACACAATTGGCTGATTAGATAATCGCATGAATAAGTAAGGTGTACAGGTGTTCCTAATAAAGTGCTCAGTTAGTGTATGTACTGTACGTTCACAATAATTCCCCAACAGGCAAAGAAAGCTGCTATATTTAGGGCCTGTGCTTGTGCAGGTTAGATTGTATTCAGTATTTTCTCAGGTGTGGAGCATGGGTGGGCTGCCATGCTCTGGGGCAGCTTATCTTAGCTGATTGGATTGTGGGAAAAAGCCTAGTATTACTAAATAGAGCCAGTGGGATCAAAGACAGACCTCCAGCAACCTCTTAAGATGTGCCTCTGTTTTTTGCTCTAAATTCCCATTCACAGCCAGGCATTTTCTAGCACAGCATCGTATAAGAAGAGAGCTTTGTTGGATAATCAGCCTCAGTGGATGAATAGAATTAGCCTTTTTCATTAAGTGATTGACCCAACCGTTCTTTCCCTTATGGTTTTAAACCCTACATTACATTTGACAGCACTCCACAGGTCTGGCCTCATGCCCTCCTTACCGCACCTTGCCATTAATATGAAAATTACTCCCACTGCAGCAAATTCAACCTCTTATGTTGGAATTTTGTAAACAATTGTAGTTGTATATTATCTCTGAGGAGTTTCTGTTTTCATTTTAGTCAATAATGGAAAAAAAATAAAAAAATATTTGAACTCCCACTTCTAATTAACAGGATTGGTGATTTAATCTACACCCATTACTAGCCAGTGCATAAAAACTAGTCAACAGCCATTTAATCCCAATGTTTTCAGTCACAAAAAACAGAATTTAACCCCATTGAACCCCATTGGGATGAATTGGAGTGCTGGCTGTGAGTCAGGTCCATTGTGCAACATCGGTGGCCTGACCTCAAGTACCTGAGCATCTAGTGGAAAGCTGTTATAGCAGCAATGGGAGAACCAACTCTTTGTAAATTCTCATGGTTTTGAAATTAAATGTTCATCAGGCATACTGTATATGGGTGTTGTGTACAGGTGTATACTTACTTTTGGCTGTGTAGTGTAATTTGATTTATATTAGGTTGAAATTGGATTTTTATCTCTTCATTTTCCTCTAGGGGTTTCTGGACGTCAACCTGACAGAGTTTAAAAAGGGTGAGGCTAATGTAACAGGCTTCCAGTTGGTGAACTACGCAGATCCAAACGTCAGTAGGATTGTGCAGCAGTGGATGGAATTTGACAACAAAGATGCCAAAGTTCCCAAACGAGGACTGAAAGTGAGGCACTAAATGGACTACAGCCATTCCCCTACTATATTTAAATAATTTACAATATGAAGAACTGATCCTGACCTGAAAAGAAATGAAGAATTTAAAAAACCTTAAAAACTTCATGCAATTAGGCAGCTGTAAAATGAATCACTGTAACATCTGCTGAGAGCACAGTTGCATTACCTCAAAATCTAATATACAAAAAGATCTGTCTGAGACACTCCATTTAGTTGGCTTATGAGAATGCCATTTAGACGCACAAAGATTCTAATGCAAAATAAATATTATAGCAAAGTACACTTCTCATTTTTCTCTCTGCATTCTCTTCGCGTTCTTGGTGCAGTATACTGGAGCTCTCACCTATGATGGGGTCAAAGTCATGTCCACAGCCTTCCAGAACCTCCGCCGGCAGAGGATAGATATTTCTCGTCGTGGAAATGCTGGAGAATGCCTGGCCAACCCACCAGCACCTTGGGGCCAAGGCATTGATATTCAGAGAGCACTTCAGCAGGTATCTAACCCTGGAGGCATTGCTCATGGACACATTTGCACAAACACATTTCTTAAATAACACATTTGATCTGTTCCAAAACCTACTGTAGTGAGCTGCCACATTTACCATTAACTAACCACACTATTTACAGTAAACAATAAAGTATTTGACTTGGGACACAGTTTTATATTTCATCCAATGCTGACAAGTTACATCGTTCAGTGTAGTTAAACATGAATTGTGTTACCCAGTATTTGTGTGTGATATGTATTTCTATGCTTATTTGAATGTCTTACCTATAGCTTAGCAACATGCTATTGGAAATCTGGATTAAAATCAATTGTGAATTGTTTGAAAAGTTGCGTAAAAAGTTGCTGCCAATGTTGCACATTCAAAATCAGTCACTTGTGAGGTTCCATGATGGCAGAGCAAGGAAACTCACTAGGTTTTGGAACAGTGCTAATATGTTTGCAAACACAAACTTCCCCATCAGCAATACTGGGATTGCTTCTAATTTATTTTGAGTGTCCAGAATGACACACCAAATATGGAAATAACATACTTATTCTATCTCGTAAAGTTCACATTGATTCACCAAAGAGACCATCACAATCAAAAGTGACATAGGATATAATAAACTAAGCCAGTTGGCAATAAACATTTATGCTGGTCATAACAGCACATAACATGTTGTATTTGCAAAGTGATATGTGAGGAAAAGAGCACTGGCTTCATTGTGTTACCCTTAGGCCGGTGTTTGCCTCTTTGCCTCGGGTGTTATGAAGACACAAAGACGACAGTTGGCTGGCAAAGTGGAGCAGATTTTTTTAGAAGAAGCCAAATATGATTTATTGGAAAACTGTACAAATGTGCCCTCTGTTCCTGAAGCCTTACTTAAAATTTGTATTTTCTCTCAGGAAGCTCATGCATTTCACCATTTCACTTGTAAAATAAGTCTGAAGAAGTCCAAGGCAATGTAGTAAACTTAGTGTGTACGCTCTCACAGAGCAAGGTTCTCTCTCACAGTTGCCTGAGGCTGTGTCTGATGAGAGTCTGATGTGTGCTGGACTAAGGGAATTCGGTCCATCTGCTAAGGGGCCATGGAGATTGATGTTCATCTCGGTCAATTAACTCCATCATGCAGCCTGGGAGACATTCGGTACTGTACACACAGAAGAGGCACTGTGAGAGACGCACACCCCTCAAAGGAGGGGTACTTTAGCAAAAGAAAGAAAGAAAGAAAGAAAGAAAGAAAGAAAATGTTTAATTTCTTTGTCCGAATAAAGATATCTTCTCATTTTAACTCAGGTTCGGATCGAGGGCTTGACGGGACACATTCAATTTAACGAGAAAGGAAGACGGACAAACTATACTGTCAGTGTGATGGAACTCAGGCCGACAGGACCAAAGAAAGTAAGTACTTAAAAATCAGAAAAAGGATTATTAAGCCTGTTTTGCCCTTTTAAATTTCAGTAGTTTAAATGAAATGTTTACAGGCTTCAGAAGCTCCATTATGGTCTTCACTACAAAATCCAATCAGTCTCATTAGACCTCATGTAATAAATGAGCTCTGTATAGGGTAACATCTCCTGTGAGATATCTTGATGGTGCTCAAGTACTTGTCCCTGATTTGATCTTTTCTTAGGTGGGTTACTGGAATGAGGACGAGAAATATGTGAGCACAGCAGCCTACATCCCTGGAAGTAATGAAACTTATGGACTTCAGAACCGCACATATATTTTTACCACCATTCTGGTATGTATTCACTACATAATTTATCCAGGTTACTGGTTGCTCCAGATAAATTGCAACACCTTTACAGAATATTAAATACATTATTCCTGCCTTTATATGCTACTTAGTATGCAAAAAGCAGTACGTCAAATAAGTAGGAGGGCCAAATACTCAGCCAATACCAATAGCCATTGGATGTTTTTACTATAAGGCCACTGAGGAGCCTATAGAAAAAATGCCAGTGAACTATGAGCTGGCTTTTTATAAAGTGCTATAGGTACAAAGAAAGCTGTTTCTCATGGTGAAATTTTTCTTGTTTTAAAACATATATAGTCAACTTGTTAAAAGTTTAAACAAGTGAGATTGAATGGACTGTTTTTTATGTATTCTCTACAAAAATACTTTTCAGTGTTATTGTTAGTTATCAGGCTAAAGGTAATGCAGATAACAGGTTCCCCATTGCCATGGACAATCTAAAAAAAATCAGGGAATTTAAAATTGTGCTTTCCACACCTAGAAAATTCATTGATATGAAGAAAATTGCAAAAGTCAAAGAAAGGTAATGAAAATTTCTCGATTGAATTTCTAATTACGCTCTGCTTTATAGTAGGCCTATTTCATCACCTACTGTAAATATTGCTCTTGGTTAAAGCTTAATGAGCGCAATAGTGATGTCTATGGTTGCCACTTTTGAAGTTGTAAAATACTTGATACTGAGTTATTGTCCCTTATCACAGTTTTAGCACATTGTATCACAATTTGTGGATTTTTCAGACATTCCCTTATCCACCATGGGCAAAATTTCATGTGTTAAATTAACTATCTTGAAGGATTTTGCCATGAAGCCATCGGACCATCTTAAATATGGTACAAATCGCATCCTGGATAGATTTGATCTTTATATACGAGACGATCCTGTATTTTACAGGAAGGGTGGCAACCCTAGTCCAACTTGTGAGTGAATCCTTATTATTTTAGGTTATTGTCAGTTAACCTGTCGATTTGCAATTTCCCCGCACGCGGTAGTGACGTCACTCTGCTTACATTTAATATATAATTTTCTGTCTATAAATGTAATTAATGTTAACAACTTTTCTAAGGTCTAAGGGTTCAACATTGATATCCGATCTCTGTTTCACAATAGCTATGCTCCAGAATCAGCAATTTAGTTATTTGTGAAAGGAGTACAAATGAAAACATGCAAAATCAAAACGGACCTCATACCTTTGTTATGAAAACACGATCGCCAGAAGAATCCAGTTCTCCACGTTTGGGTCAATTGTCCATGACAAGCGTTCATTGAAAAACTTCCACTAGCACTTTTTGTCCATAAAAGTGATACATCTGAGAAATATTGATATATTCTCCATTGTTTACATGAGATCTCGCCTGAAAGAATTACCCTTCGTCATCGTTCTTTAACAATCTATGCAATCTGAGCAGCATTCATGTTGTAAAACTGTATATTATCTTATATATTAGAGTCTCATAAACAAAATTAGCCTTTCTCCAAAGTCTATTTTTAAAATGTGGCGTAGTTTTATTCATAATGGCCAAGCAGTGCTGTCTGATTTTGTGTTGTCTTTAGAGGCGGAGCCTTAATTTTACTTTGTACGCTTCCAGCGATTTTAAGAGAAAAAAGCATGCAGAAACCAAATTTTTTTGTTAGATCATCTTCAAATTTGAAACATAACTTCTTTAGACGTTATTCTGGGTTGTCTTGGCACATTTATTATTGTTTTTTTAGATTATAAAAACATGTTCAGCACAAAATATTTCCATTACTATAAACTTCAGCTTCTCTAACTTTAAAAATATAACAACATATATTAATTCTGGGAAGAAAGCCCAAACAGTTTTCTTTCAAAAGATACTACAACTGTATCCATACTCCAAAGGGTCCAGTAAATACAACCATTTAAGTTCAGGTATGTAATTTTCATAGTTTGTGCTCAAAAAGGGGTGCGTATCAACAGGATAATGTGTCGAAGCTGTTCACAAATACATTTTAATGATTCATTAGAGAGGGGCCTGGGTACTCCGTGATTATTGAAGCTGACTGCCACCCCTGGAGTTGCGAGTTTGTATTCAGGGTGTGCTGAGTGACTCCAGTGAGGTCTCCTAAGCAACCAAATTGGCCCGGTTGCTAGGGAGGGTAGAGTCACATTGTGTAACCTCCTCGTGGTCATGATTAGTGGTTCTCGTTCCCAATGGGGCGCATGGTAAGTTGTGCATGGATCACTGAGAATAGCATGAGCCTCCACCTGCGAAGTCTCCACGGTGTCATGCACATCGAGCCACGTGATAAGAGTGGCGGTCTCAGAAGTGGAGGCAACTGAGACTTGTCCTCCACCACCTGCCACATACAAAAGAATCTTCAGCTTTTTTCTGTATCAATTATCCTTTTTTTCAGATGTATTTCCACCACCATCTGATGCATCACCTCCATGATTTTATCTCTCTGTATGATGCCATTAATGCTTTACTGTGCAGATAAAAGCATATAGGCTTTTCTGTGTTCTGTCTGTAATGAGAAATTACTGTTCCTTCAGCCATGTTTTTTTTTTTATCTTATACTTACCAGAGATTGGATTGGCAGCATTGGACAAAGGATTAATTTACCATTTCTCCACCCTCATTCGGCAGAGCTCCTTGGGCTTAGCATGTGTTTTAGCAATTCTGTTGCAAGTTAGGCTTCAGAGGGCATTTATTAACCTTTGATATGTGGACTGCCCATCTCTTGCCCAGCCAGAGAAAGGGCAGATCGAGTGGACTGGCCTCTGATGGAGGGACGTGTGGGGAATGAGTGATAGAAAAGAGGTGTTAATGGATCAGTGGTGTGGATTAGGGGCTAAGCGCTTACAAAGGAGTGGGATGGATTGCAGGAAATGCTCTGAACTATGCTGTTTGTCCTACTGAGACTGTTTATCAGAGAGGCTGGGAATAGTTACATCACCACAGGTGCTCTAAAGAAAGATATCTGCTTGTTGGCCAACTTGTAGGTCTATATTTGCAGGACATGTGGTGCAACAGTGTAAGTCTGTTTCTAAGGTGCATTGCAACTGCAGCTGTGTTAAATTTTATTGGTTATACTAAAGAATTTTAAATAATGAGGCTTTATGCGTTTTGTTCCTTGTTTCTGGAAAAGCTATTTGGGAAAACCTTTGTACTGTCAATACATTAAAGCAATAGTTTACTAAAAAAAAATTTTTTGTTATTATTTACTTTCATTTTGTTCCAAACTCATATTGTGAAACACAAATATATTATGCAGAATGGCAGCCTCAGTCACCATTCATGTTCATGAAGTTAATGGTGAGTAAATAATGACAAAATTTTATTTTTGGGTAAATTATTCCTTTAATGCCTCTACAGTATTAGCCTCTACTGCATATACCAATTAGAAATGGCAATTAGATATGGCTCATGTGCCGCCTTTGCAGTGCGAAATGGCTCTATATAGGCAAATCAGTGGCGTGTGGTGGATTTTTGAAATGAGGAGGCAGAGTGCCATCTCAGGGTTTTTTGTCCAATGTAAATACATTTTTAAGTTCCATTTGACATAACTTACAGGTGAAACCCTTTTAGAAATCTGATATATTACAATTTATTACATAAAAGGTAGGCCTATACAGTATATGAAAGCCACATACTTGCACATATATATGCAACAACATAATGTATATTTTAAAAAACTACACAAATGGCTGTTTTCATAGATAGATAGATAGATAGATAGATAGATAGATAGATAGATAGATAGATAGATAGATAGATAGATAGTTGAGAGTGCAGTCCATCAATAAACAAAGGTGATGCAGGCAGAGATCAGTCAGGTGCATCGCAGTTCAAGGTCATTTCGGTGAGGTCTCTCCTAAATCCAAGGTTCAGGCAGACCTAACTAAAGCAGCCTAATTGTGAGTTGAAGGATAAATTAGGTGTATGTCTGGCTAAATAGATGAGTCTTTAGTCTAGACTTAAACTGAATGAGGGTATCTGCATCCGAAACGTGTTAGGGAGACTATTCCATAGTTTAGGAGCCAATAGCAAAAGGATCTACCACCTTTTGTGGATTTTTATATTCTATGAACTATTAACAGGCCAGAATTGTGTGATCATAATGAATGTGATGGAATATAGCATGGTAGAAGGTCAGTAGCATGGTAGGAAATCAATAGTGTGGTCGAAGGTTATAGGCCTTCCACGAATAGAAGCATCCTACACATTCTACCCAACTGATTGCCTGTCTGTCTGTAATTAGCAAGAAAAGCCATCTGAAAATAAACCTGTCAAATTCACCATGTTCTAAGTAACAAATCCCTCTTTCTTCATCTGCTCTCAATGTATTGAAATATGCTTTATGTACCTTTATAGAATTTTAAAGCGAACACCATGTTTCATATCTTGTGTGATATTTCAGGTGTGTTACCCATAAGTGACGTCCAAAACGTCCAAAGACCAAATAGAAAATCTGAATAAATATGTTTTTTATTATTTAAACCTGGAAATAAACAGAAAAGTGTAGTAATTATATAATAAAAATAATAATAATAATAATAATAATAATAATAATAATAATGTATAGAAATGTGAAGATAAGATTTATTTTAATAGACTTAATCATAATTACATAAGATAATATAGTTTGGATTAAAACGTGTATTAAATTAGAAAAATGCTAAATATAAGCATCTTCACAAGTGGTTTCCGACTTTTTTATTAGTTAAAATTTGTCCTTCTGTGTGTCCTGGCTAGGAATCACCATATGTTATGCTGAAGAAGAACCATGAAAATTTAAATGGAAATGAAAAGTATGAAGGTTATTGTGTGGAGTTGGCAGCAGAGATAGCCAAACATGTGGGATACCAATACATACTGAAGATAGTGGCTGATGGGAAATATGGAGCCAGAGATCCTGAGACAAAAATGTGGAATGGAATGGTGGGAGAGCTTGTCTATGGTGTAAGTGCTACATAATATATTTGTCCACATACACTGTATTAGAGTGCGTATTACACATAGCCATTGTTAAGATGTACATAAGGAAAGCATTTGTGGTAAAGGTGGTTAGGTATATGTTGTCAGGCATACTTATTTTCTGCTTAGTCAGGTGTCAGGTTGACTTCTTTTAGATACTGTATTTTGCTGATTCATGTATAATTAAATTACACATTTAACTTTGTATATTTAGTATTAATTGCTACAACATCCAACCTTTCCCTGCAGAAAGCTGATGTAGCAGTCGCCCCTCTAACCATCACCCTGGTCAGAGAGGAAGTGATTGATTTCTCCAAGCCCTTTATGAGCCTCGGCATCTCCATCATGATCAAAAAGCCCACCAAGTCCAAGCCTGGTGTTTTCTCCTTCCTGGACCCTCTGGCCTATGAAATCTGGATGTGTATTGTGTTTGCCTACATCGGCGTGAGCGTTGTACTTTTCCTAGTCAGCCGCTTCAGTCCATACGAGTGGCACGCAGATGACTATGAGGAAGGAGTTGAGCAGAACCCTAACCAGCCCTCCTCATCATCAGCACAACTGGGTCAGGGCCAACAGAACCAGAACCAGCAGAGTCAGGAGCAGACCAATGAATTTGGCATCTTCAACAGCCTCTGGTTCTCACTGGGAGCATTCATGCAGCAGGGCTGTGATATATCCCCCAGGTGAGATGGCGGTTGGGTTTTAAATCTTTGGAATGGGAAAGCAAGGGTTAAAATTATTATTTTGAAGACCCCATGAAATAAAAATTGGAGTTGTATTGCTTTTAGTTCATGTCAGTTAACTTTCTACATGTCACTGTACACTTACTGTAAAAGTTAACAACATGAACTTTAAGAAGATACAACCTATGCATTTAAAATTTCTCTCCCAGAAAAATAGATATATTTATGACTCATCTTTGTGCACTAGCATTTACAGAGGTGGGTAGTATCTCGTTACATTTACTACATTACATTTACTTGAGTAACATTTACTTGAGTAAAATATTGGGAAAATCTTACTTTTAGAGTAGGTTTAAAGTGGGTACTTTTTACTCTCACTCAAGTAAATTTCTAATGATTGTTTTTTACTTTTACTTCTTTACAATGTGTGGCATTACTGTCATTACATTACTAGGGTTAATTTGAATTAATGTGTAATTTATTGAGAGATTACTGAATGGGACTTTTACGAGAGCGGAAGTTCACAGCTGTACGCGATGAGACGCTTTCACAGACTGTCGCTCAAGTCATCAGTGCAGCAGCATCAAACTCTTCTAAGTGAAACACTTCCTTCGCTCCACACAGTGAAAAAAAAGAATAGTTCTGTCATTCAATGCCTTAATTTAACACCAAGACAAGCTGATATTTCAAGATTCACAGCTCCAACTTCAGGCAGCACGCTGAGGTAAGTTTTGGCTCTAATTCTAATGCAGGCTTTTCTGTGTAATGAGATGGTAATTTTCATGGTGATTCTGTAACTGGGCTCTTATGGCATCAGTTTTTAAGTGTACATTTTTAAATCAGTGCAGCGATATATTAGTGTGCTTTGTCCCGCATGTCATAAGCAGTATTTATGCATATACTCTGCGCCCTCGCGGTGGTACTGGAAACTATCGCTGCTACTTCAGGCGGATTAACTGTATAAATCCACGTAAACATCCAAGTTGAGTGTAAATCACTGCCAGTCCACTGCCTCTTCCCGGGGCAGCTTCGCTTGCAGGTTTACTACCTGGTCCCTGAAGGGAGTCATAGGAACCTTGGGCACATAGCCCGATTGCGGTCTTAGGACGACATGGTGTCTGCCAGACCGAACTCCAGGCAAGTGTCGCTGACAGAGAATGCTTGCAGGTCCCCAACCCTCTTGATGGAAGCGAGCGTGATCAGGAGGGCCATCTTCAAGGAGAGGGCTCTGAGCTCGACTGATTCTAGGGGCTCGAAGGGGGGGTCTCTGAAGGCCTGAAAGGACCACGGAGAGATCCCATGAGGGGAACAGGTATGGGCTAGGAGGGTTCAGCCTCCGGGCACCTCTAAGGAACCTGATGATCAGATCGTGCTTCCCAAGCATAGCGGACATCTGCGCATCAGGCTCAGACTGGACGAGCAGACCTGAAGGTAGCAGCCCATTCGAGACATCAACATCAGACGCCGCTGTGACACTCTCCAATGCATCAGCGAAATCATCATCCAGCTTGTGGGGTCCGAGGGAGTAAACAGACTGGCCGTGAGGCGAGCTGCTCTCACCTCGATCCCAGACAGAAGCAAACGAGCATTGGGGGGCGGCTGAAGTGGCTCTACAGAGGTGAGTGGAACAGTAGTGATCTCAGCTCGCTGATCGCACAACCGCTCGGCTCTGAAGAAGAAATCTGAATGAACTGAGGCATGATTCCCACCCGTTATACCCTTATGTCCGGAGGAGGGACATGCAAATTCTGTCTGCCAAATTCGCATTAGCCTTTCAAGTTCAGAGGTTAGCCAGGCCTTCAAGAAAGTTCACTAGTGTCGCTTCATTCGACACAATGTCGAAGTGAGCAACAGACAGGGAATCACATTTTGTGCTTCTATCCCAAACCATTGCAAAAGTATAATTATTTGAATGTTGGCTGTCCTAAAGATTCCATTCGTGCATCCAATCGGAGATCGCACATCCTCTGGTAAAGCAGTTAAATTCTCTGAAATTAGATTCATCACCTCCGCATCTGTTATTGGATCACAGACAGTGATGGTATTAAAAATTTTAGCAATTTGCTCTTCTCTACAGGTAATTTCATCAAGCTAACAAACTTTGGACATTGGATAACCTTGCTGAGGTAAATATATACAGTTGAGCGATGGTTGTTGATATTATTGACATCTTCCTGCATTTGAAACACTAATTTGCCAAATTATGTTAGAGCATTATTAGTTGTTTTTTTTAGAGTGGATCTTTGCTTCACAACTCCATCTCATGTTTAGAGTAACAGACGTGTTCAGTGTTTACTCCTGTTTGCTTGTGTGCGCTAAGCGATTTATTTACACTAACAGGCACGACCTGCGCAAAGCATTTTTTTTATCATCTGCGTTAGAAGCATCTTAGTCTCCTCCAGACACAGGTATCATAATAATAACACGGAATACAAAATGGGGTATAATTCAAACATCTTTATTAAATGATTGGTGAGAAAACAGCATTCACAGTAGCACCTGTAGAGTCCAGACACATGCGCTCTTCCTCCATTCTCCTGTCCTTCATTTACCTCATGAGAGAGCGTGCCGCCCTATTACACTCCCAGCAGCAACAGGTGAAAGTGGAACTTACGTATATTACCGACATCCAACAAAATGAACATATATATAATATAGCTATCTAAAATATTTAGATACTATAATATAATGGATTGTTAAATGAAATATAATAAAATAATAAACAAATAATTACATTAAATGGTGACAAACTATCCAAAACTTTCACTTTAATTTTAATTACTCCAATTACTTATCAGTTTAACTTCTGTTTGACATTAAGCCTCATTCTTTAGGACTACCTTCAGGGGCTTTTCCACTGCACGGTACAACTCGACTCGACTCTGCTTGCTTTTTGGGGGTTTTCCATTGTGTGTAGTACACGGCTGGAGTCCACGATAGAGGATGGTATGTTAAATCTATACTCTGCTTGAAAGCTTATTTAGCTGACTAGCTACTGGAAAGATTGCTTCTAAAACAACCAGGGCAATTTAACTGTTACACTTGTGTTAAATCATCATGCAACAACTGCTTTATAAAGCACAATGAGCTAGTAGCTAACAGCTAGCGGTCATGTTATTGTTTATTGTTTTGTGTCGCGTTAAAGATGATGTCACGGCAGTAGAGGCGGTTCAACTATGGCGATCAGTTTATAATCCCACCCATGCTTATGAGGCACTAAACTGCAGTGGAAAAGCAAGCTCAGAAAAGTAAAGCGAGTAGAGTCGAGACGAGTCAAAACGTAACGTGCAGTGGAAAAGTGCCAATATATACAGTAGAGGATAGTTTTTATACCCCTAATTGTTTTTAAGTCCTAGAGTAAAGAGGAAAATTTTATATTTTGTCTTTTTGACAACAAAAACTAGGCAACAACTACAGTACTTCCAACAGGGAAATTCAGTTAACAGTGACATTGAGCAAGAAGCTTACAAATAACCAGTTTGACAGAGTTGCTGATAAAAAATTTATTGATCAGCACGGGCAATTAAAAGAAAATTGGAGATTGGTATCAGATGCTAAATCCTGATTGGAACATCCCTAATATTCCTGTTAACTGGGTTTTAAAAATGAATGATGATGATGAGTGGGCTGAGACCCTATCAAAAAATGGACAAAAACAGGTAAACAGTGAATGGGTTGAATTTGAATATGAAGAAGACAGTGTATTTTCACTGTTTATATATGTATTTATTTATTTGTGGGTGAATTTAAATAAAGGTCTCAGTTTGGTTATTTTTTTAAGAGGAATCAAGTGTGAAAACCCCAGTGGCCTTTTGGGAGTTAAACATGTGAAAAACATTAAATTATCTTATGCTGCCTTCAAGTGCACCTGGGAGTTCGTACATCCGAGTTGAGAATTCGTTGCAATGACATGCCACGTGGGAATCAAAATATGGAAGAAGACAAGCTTTATCGATTACGAAATGAACAACGGGCAAAAAAAACAGTTTATTCTGTTGTAATGGTGAATAAACATTAGTGAATAAACCTGCACCACTTATAAACAACATATATGATTTATTAATGCATGATATCTAACATATTAATAATTAATTTGCTTAAAACAAACTGCGAAGTGTGAGTCATTAGTTGACTGTCATATAAAACAAATTAATATTATTTAAATAAATTACAGAATTTGAAATAATTTAGCAAAATCATTACTTTCTATCATCTTTCATGTTGACATACCCCTTCCATCTTTCATGTGCCCGGAACTCGTAATTATGATATTACGATATTTCCGACTCCACCTGAAGGGTACAGTAATCACAGTTCAAATCACAATCGCAATATTTTACTAAATAATCGCAATATGACTTTTTGTTCAAATCGTGCAGTCTTCGTTGCTAATAGTTTTAAGCTGCTTTACTGGAATAACTTGAGTAAAATCTATTCTGCTTTTTCAAAATTTTTGACAGTGAAAACATTGATGATGATCTCTTCATGTCTCATTTATGTTCCAATTTCACTTGCAAACTACACAACGGTTCGTAGCCATTCATCATATAAATTGCATTGTTGACGATGTTCAAATCTTTCTTAAATGATTGGGGTGCTGTTATTTCTCAAAGGTGCTGCTGATATATGGCACTTGGCAGCTTAATGATTTGTGTTTGAAGTTGGGTAATTCCTCATTTTCACTGCTGGTTTGTGGTATATGGCAGTATTTCTTAAGATCACATAGAGCTGTACTTCCACTTGGACTGGACACAGAAGCCTAATGCAACTCTGCCTAATGAGAGGGAGACAGAACCTCTTTGAAAAGCAGTTCCATGAGTGCTGCATTGGATCCTCCACTCAGTTCTGGTGCACAGGGGCAGAGATGAAGCAGCTCTCTCTCTCTCTCTCTCTCTCTCTACACACAGTTGCTGGACTCTCAAAGGTCGCCAATTAAACACATAATTAATGGGGGTGAAGTTGGCAACATGAGGTCAATGGCTGTGGGTTTATGGGCACAGAGAGGGTTAGCGACAGTATGCCTCACAAAGAGAGAAATGTCAACGGTTGAGTCCAGGCACCTGACATCATCCATACCTGTAGGACTGAACATTTGCATACAGATACAAGTCATTTGACATTTCTAAGAATTTTGAGCTAGATGATATGAAACGTACTGGGCAACACATTTAAAGGAATGTTCAGGGTTCAATAGAAGTTAAGCTCAATTGACAGCATTTGTGCCTTATTGTTAATTACCACAACAACAACAAAAATGAATAACTAGAAAAAATTAACTTATCACTTGATTAGAACCAAGCATGACTGCTGTTTGCATTTTCCATTTCCATTTTTTGATTTGTAACTAGTAGCAACTAATAAACATGCAAAAAAAAATTTTTTTTTTAAATATTATGTGGACAGCAGGACTAATATGTTTATGACACTACAGCTGATTTTCTGTAAAGCTGCTTTGGAACAATGTGAATTGGGTACAGACAAATAAAAAACTTTTCTACTTTGGCAACAAAATCTTAATGTATTTGCATTGTCAAACAAACGTCTCGGGTTACTTAACTGTAACCCCAGGGGTTACCCTGTCAAAAAGCTACAATTTGATGCTGCGCTGATTTAGCGCTTTGGGAACGAGAATACCCACACAGCCGCACTGTGGATGTCCGGACCCCTTACGGTTGTGTTGTTGTGCTCACAAGGGTGCGAAAGGTCTCAGACATGAGCTTGTGATGTTGACTCAAGGACATAAGAGCCCGGAGTGGCATGAACATCCAAACTATAAAATCTTATGAATGTGTGCGGAGAGGACCAGCCTGCCACATCACAAACATTCTGCAGAAAGACACCTCTAGCCAAGGCTTTAGAGGAGGTGACCCCTCTGGTAGAGTGAGCCCTGATACCTACTGGCAAAGCTTGACCGCGCGCCTCGTAGGCCAGGGCAAAAGCGCCCCTCACCCAATGCGACATAGTCTGCTTGGTGGTGGCCGCCCTTCTGTTGCGGCCCCCATAGCAAATTAATAGTTGCCCTGACTTACGCCACTGGCTAGTGCGGTGGACATAAGTCTGAAGGGCACGGACTGGACAAATTCTGTGAAGTCTTTCCTGCTCCGGCGTTGTAATATGGCGGGGAGCAGAAGGCTTCGAGAGTGACCGGATGTACAGTCGAAAAAGAAACCTTACGCAGGTAGTCAGGATGAGGGTGCAAAATTGCTTTAGCTATTCCTGGGGCAAAATCAAAGCAGGCTGGCAAGACAGACAGAGCCTGTAGATCCCCAATTCTTTTTAGAGAAGTAATTGCCATAAGAAAAATCATCTTGAGAGTCAGAAGTTTATCAGACGCTGACTCTAGAGGTTTGAAGGGGGTCTCAACCAGACCCTCAAGGACTATTGCTAAGTCCCATGAAGGGATCCCAGTCCTAGCAGGAGGTCTCAGTTGCATGGTGAGTAGAGATTCCGGAGGAAACGCATACAGGTGCATTCTGGCCATGTATGTGCCATTGCATCCAGACCCAGGGGGGGCTGGGTGACTCAGAGAGAAGTTGAGGGGACATTGCGCTATCTGTTGGGAGGTGAAGAGGTCCACTTCCGCTCTGTAAAATCTCACCCAGATTTGTTCCACTACCTCGAGGTAGAGTTTCCACTCCCACATCGGTATTTTCTGTCTGGACAGTAAACCTGCTCCCACATTCAGGCATCCAGGAATATAAACTGCTCTGATTGACAAGAGCTTGCCCTGGGCCCAAAGGAGAATCTGCCGTGCCAGTCTGTTGAGCTGGTGTGAACGTAGACCTCCTTGATGGATTATGTAAGAGACTACTGCTGTGTTGTCCACCCACACCAGGACATGGCAGCCTCTCAAATACCGGAGGACATAATTCAGAGCAAGAAATACCGCCATCAACTTGAGGCAGTTGATGTGCCAATCGAGCTGATGACCCTCCCATTCCCCTTGAGCTGGACGAACACTTAAGACCGCACCCCAGCCTGTCAGGGAGGCGTCTGTCATTAACAATTTGCGATGGCAAGACGCATCTAGTGTGGGACCCAAAGTGAGGAACAGGGGTCTGAACCACATAGAAAGGGTACGAAGCGCGTTGCGCGTAACCCTTATCTGCCTTATGGGACTGGCCCTTGAATGAAATCCCCTGGCTTTGAGCCACAACTGAAACGGTCTCATGTGCATGCCCAAATGGCTCACCGAGGTGCCATGAGTCATTGATACTGACTTTGCTCAGGGTGTTCTGAATGGACAAGATTCAATCGGGAGACAATTGTGCCTGCATCATGATCGAATTCCATACAACGCCCAGATAGGTAATTTCCTTATTGGGAGAGAGAACGCTCTTTTTGACGTTGAGTCTCAGACCCAGAGAAACCAGATGAGCTAAGATGATATCCCTGTCCTGAACTGACTGTGCTAGTATCAGTCAGTTGTCTATGTTATTCAGAATGTGGATGCCCTGGAGTCGCAAAGGAGCAAGTGCTGCATCCATGCATTTTGTGAATGTGCGGGGTGATAGGGCTAGGCCGAATGGAAGAACCCGATATTGGAAAGCTTCGCCCCCGAAAGCGAACCTCAGGAACTTCCTGTGTTGTGGCAGAATTTCTATATAAAAATATGCACCCATGAGATCGATCGTGACCAACCAATCATGATGTTGGATTTGAGACACGACCGTCCGACAGTTAGCATCTTGAACTTGAATGCCCTGATTTAGTGATTCAAACCTCGAAGGTCTAAATCGGATGCAACCCCCAGCCTTCTTGGGAACCAGGAAGTATCTGCTGTAGTAACCTGTTTTTTTCACTGGAAGGGCCAAGAGATTTTGCAGTTCTTTCCACAGTAAACATGTTTGTTCCTGTTTCACGGTAGTGGAGACCACACCATTGAAACATGGAGGATGTCAATCGAATTTAATTCTGTAGCCTTTTTCAACTGTTCTTAGAACCCACATAGAAACACCTGGCTGTAGCTTCCACGCTGCCAGGTTCTCTGAGATGGGTATCAATTTTGACACTTCCTGTTGTGACTGCCCTGAGGTCTTGCTTTGGGGGCTGCTGAGGGCGAAGAGCCGGACCCAGTCTCTATGAGGGGGAGCAAGACTTGCTATGCTTTGTTTTTGAGCCTCCCTGCTAGATGGACCGGGGCGGGGCTGGGTGGCCGACGGCCCCTCCCCCTGCGTGCACCAATGAAGGAATTGCCCGAAGGCTTCCTCGTGACTCTTTGCCTCCTGGAATCTGGTGATAACTAAATTCATAGCGTCACCAAATAAGCCAGAAGGCGAAACCGGGGCATCGAGAAGGAAAACTTTGTCCTTGTCTCTGATGCCCGACAGGTTGAGCCATAAGTGTCTCTCCGTGCTGACTAAAGCAGACATAAACCGGACAATGGTGTGAGCAGTCTAAATGTAGCATGGCCACAGCCCGAGGAACCACCTCGCGTAATTCCTCAGCCGCTTTATTATTGTGCGTTGAACCCAAGAGGCGCCAAATCGTGCGCCACGAGAAAGATCAGCTAGATCTGGGGAGAGAGCAAGCGATAGGGATGGACCCGTCTCTCGCTCCTCAGCCAGATCTATGCGAGAGCCCCACGATGAAAGAGTGGGTGCTGGCTCTTGGAAGTAAGCGAGACGAGTGCGAAGCATTTTGACTGTAAACAATTGCAATGCTCTCACCCGCCCCAACGCAAGAGCAGCATGCTCTTCCCCCAAACACACAAAACAAAACTGATGTGTGTCCGTTTCAGCCATAGAGTGTAAACATGGGAACACACACTGCTTGCTTTGTTTATCAGTCATTCTTTTTCTTCTTTTTTTTTAAGAAAAGAGAGAGAGAAAGGTTTCTGCGCACTTACTAACAATTCTAACTCCTAACAGAGGAAAGTAGAAAGTTCTTTCAGTAGAAAGAAGCACAACACACACAGAATGATCTGAAGACAAATGATCTGATGATGTACCTGTGACGCATCTATCTATAGCCCTGCTACAGGTACATCCAATGATGTCACCAGCAGAGGCTATAAATTCTGGTCAATTTCATTGACGTGTTGCACACATATTCACACCTGGTCACACGCTAAATCAACGCAGCATCAAAGTGTAGCTTTTTGACAGGTAACAAGTAATAGCCAGTGCTGAAGCATTTTACCAATCAGAAAATAGCTTAATTAATCCTGATTCAAAGTAATGGCCAGCATCATCCAATCACTGCCAACCATGTTAAAATAAATTGTAGTATTATAAATTCTGAATCTACTGTATGTACTGATTACCATTGTCTGCCAAACATGTTGAGTTTTGCAAACATCATCTGTAGCCTGAAACTGGACTTTTGATAGGAAATTGGATTGCCTGCACTTGGCTTCATTGGGTAGTTATATGATGCTTCTTTGCTCTCTTTTTAGTGAATGATTTAACCTCCATTGTGCTATCTGTCTGGAATGGTCTTTGAACAGTTTAAAATGCACTATATTTTCGCCCTAACTCCATATTAAGCTCTGAAAGCATTTTTTTCTAAATATGAAAATGCACAGTAAATATAGGATTTCTAATGAAAACATTGTGCTATTGTACACATTAGAGTACATTGTGTTTAGATGCGTGGCGTTTCGCGATAATCGCTAACATTTTATTAATTACATTTTGGATTAAACTAGAGACTCTAATCTTTTTGACTCAAACAGGTTTCAGTGTAAACACTTAATTAGGTTTATAACCAGATGTAGTTTTTTTTTTCTTTTTTTTCCAAAGACAAACTTTAACACAAATAATGTTTATGTCTTGTGGCAATATTTTTAAAACAGTGTGTATTTTAACATTTATCAACTGGCCCCGTTCACTCCCGTTGTAAGTGCCTCACTGTAACAGATTTTTGCTTTTATTTTAAATAAACAAGGTACCATTTGAAATGACTTTTTGTGGAAATCAACACTGTGCCACCATTGCTGCTAATTGAGCTTAACTTATATGAAGTCTTAACTGATGCTTGAGTGTAACAGCCCAGATAGATATTTAGATTCCTGGTTCTGCTATATAAGAAAACTTCTGTCTAATCTGGGAGTCTTTTTTGAAAGAAGGAGAGAGTTAAAAATTGTTGCCTTTTAGGGCTAGGCGGTGTGACGGTAAATACCATGTGACAGTAGAATTGTGTCAACCGGTAGATATTCAGCTGTCCCGTTTATACTTTGATAAAAGCATTGCCCGATTTTAAAAAATCCGACACCAAGCCTACTCTGAAAACTGTCACAGATCAGCTTTTCCAGTGTAGACAGCTTTGATTAGTATAATGGGAGGGATTTAGTAATAACATGTTTACGGTTGCCATGCAGTGTCGCAACTTTGTGCATTAATATAGATTTCAACTGATCAGACATTTGTGCAACATACAGTATATAATCTATTTTACCATGGCTCATACGGTCATATTTCTAATCTATTACTGTTTTGCATCTTGTTTTTAAGTGAAGTGTTACATAAGATGTTTTACAGTGATGCTTGAATTTATAATTTATTTTTATGAATTATCTTATCTGTTGGTTTGCATCCATGGATGTAAATAAATAGATGTGAAAATAAATAGTAAATTTCTAAATGTGTGTGTGTGTGTGTGTGTGTGTGTGTGTGTGTGTGTGTGTGTGTGTGTGTGTGTGTGTGTGTGTGTGTGTGTTATTTTTTTGCCATTTAGAATTTGTGAGGTTATTCCATCAACATAGTAATAATCAAACCCTTCTTTATTTTTAATTTTTTTTTGCAGGGCAAATTACTAAACATAATTACAAATGAGTACGTTGGCAGGGAGTCATTATGAATTTTAAATGTGATGAGCAAATCATGGATTCAGTTTCACCATTTAGTTTAGGATTTGTTTTTTAAATAGCCTACTTGACATTTATATTCCCATATTTAGGTGTAGTCCAGTGTAACAGAACAGACAGACAGTGCATGTCTCTGTCCCTGGAAGAGTCTGTGATCTGCTGTATGAATTGATTGTTCTGTCTCAGCAGTGTTGCTAAAATGTCAGCAGTGTGAGGCAGAGCAGCGCACTGGTATCCTGTGGAAGTCTCCTATGATGGGGCGCGGAGAGGCTTCAGAGGATCTTAATTAGACTGTGTCATTTCTCCCTGTCATGTCTCGCCATGACTCACGCTCTGTAGAGTTGAATCGACGATCTTGTAGTGATTAAACCTTCTCTCTCTCTATGCCACTGAAGTTCTATAAACAAGTTGAGGACAGGTTGCGGATAGCATGTCCGCATTACAGACAAACATGTTACACTGTCTCGAACACGTCATCATAGATATGCCACTGTTTGACCAAACATGCGCATATTCAACATTTTGTCTGTGTGATGACATTTAAATAGTAACAAGAAGAGAGAATGTGCAGGGGGAGAGAGGGAACAGCAGCTGTATTAACGACTTCCATTATTCTTCTTTAATCATGGGCAGTTAGAGTCCCATCCTTCTGTGATCATCTTCACGTAAATTTACACACTCACACCTCCCACCTAATGAAAACTAATAGGCTGATTTTGTGAGTGGTATTCTATGGTAACAGACTATGGATTAATGTGCTGTTTATTCTTTAGAGAAATCCTGCTCAAATGTCAGGGCTGTCACTCAAAACCCCCCATCAGGCATAAATTATGCAAGCCACTGAAGATAATGTTTATCTTCTCACACAGGTGGGCCTGGAATCTCATATCTTACACTTTCCTTTATCCTTCTCTTCATCTCTTATCTCTTCTCTTCCCTTCCCTGTTCATATTGTCTCACATATGGTATATTAGATATATTTATAATTTTATGTATATTAGATGATCTTTAAATCAAGCTTTCAAAGTATTATTAACAGAAACAAAACGTACAAATACATACACTTACACACTCAGATTTGACATTGGGCATAAAGGGCCAGCCCAATACAGAACAAAAAATTGTTTATCATACACAGGTAAACAATTTTGAACTGTATTACATAATATTGTGGTTTTTGAGGATGCGGGAATTTCATGCAACCTGTTTATGTTGGCATCTGCCTAATTGACCAAATTAGAGTTTGATTTGATGCACAGCCTTTGATGTCAACTTAAAAAAATATAGGAAGAGTTTTCTCATCCCTTGTGAAAAGTTGATAAGCCTATTTGCTATTTTAACTATACTTGATTATGTGGTTAGTTTGATTAAATGCCATTTTATTATTGTTTTTTAAACATTGTTTTTTCTAATCTCCGAACCTGTCAGAACACCTGTAACCCATCAGTTTAGAACGACTGATCTAATACATGAACTACCACTCAATGCATTAATTACTGTAATATACTGTATGTGCAGTGGTTCCTAAAACACACATGGTATTTTATACATTTCTAAATCTTTCCTGTCACTCCATGGATTCATAGAGTCAGTACCTGACTGGAAGCCTGCATTGTCCACAGCAATCAATGACATGTGTGCACATCTTCCAGTGCACACCTAGTTTTTCCCTGTTCATGCTTGGTTTGCTCCTTTGGCCTCTTCCTCCTTCACCTCTTTTTCATTTAGTCTTTCCCGTGTTTATTTAACACTGTCCCAATCCCTGAGTCACAAAGCGAGTGGATTTGGGTGATGTGTGCTGAGAGCAGAACTTCTGAAGTTGTTGAGTGTTTGATGGAGCATGTCATGACTGTTATACTAAATGGCTCTCACAGAAGAAGTGTCATTTCCATATCTACCAGTTCCCTGCCCACAATGGCACATCAGAAGTCATCCACTGTCATTACCTTAATGCACACGTAACCACACTTTGTCAGCCCACAGCACATCTGCTACAGTGATTAACTTTGTAGAGGGTACAAAATTACTCTTCTTGTAATTTTTTAGGTGGTTTTGTGTTTTTGTGTGTTCACTTGATACATGTCACTTTCTACATACATACTTAGTTTGGGGAAAATCCTCAAAAATGTCTATTTTGGAAAAATTATTTATAAAGTGTAGGTATGTCCTACAAATATCTATGTATCGATTTTTTATCTAAAATATTTTGAGGCATCTGTATAGGAACATCAGAACATTTAATTTAGAAGCCTAATTTGTGTGCTTTTAATTCACTGCTAGTTGCATTTCAATAAATGTAGGCTGACTTAATAGCTTGATAGACCACAAGAGGGCGACATAACATTTAATGAAGCCAGTTACGGCATGAACAAGTTTTTTGTACTTCTTCAAGAATGAACAAAGTGAAGAGTTTGAAGGTTAGTGTATTAAACTGGTGTAACTGCGCCAACTGAAGGATAAGACATGGTGGCATTTATTATGCAGTTTCCCTGTTTGTGGCATTGAATAGGTCTTTCATTCAAGCTGTCAAACCACAAAAAGACATACAGTACTTGTTACTAAACATAAAATGTGTAATCTCTATGAAAGATACATATACACAACATAGCATCCAGTGACAAGTAACTAATATATGTCTTTAGAAAATGAGTCGTATTTAATGCAAAACTATGCGAGTTGAGCTCCATGGCCCTGCAGAATTTTTAACAGCCTCCATAGACAATGAGCCCATGGTATGTACGTACCTTCATAGAAAATAATTGTTTCCAATTTAGGAATGCACCATGTCATCCGCCATTAACCCTACCATACACACTTTACCAAAGTTGTGTTGAGAAATATGTTTGAAAGACAAAATTATTGTGCAACGAACAACCCTATTTATATCTGAATAAAATCGCGATATACTGTATATCGATAATCATCAGGAAAATCTTCCGATTATCGATATGTGAAACAGCATTGATTGAAAGCCTAATAAATTGTGAATAAGTGAATGCTGTTTTTATTATTATTATTCAATAAATACAGAAATTTTTCTTTTAGGGGTAGGTTTACAGTTTGGGTAAACTGTCTTACAATTAGTCTTACAATAGTACTTAGTCTACTAGTAGTAATTGTTATTTGCTTTATTTAAACACCAGTGGCGGATTCTCAGGGCCTGAAAAGCCTTCTCTACTGGCCTAGCATGCCAAATAAATAAATAATTTTCTAAAAAACTTTTATTCTCAATCACCTTTTTGCCTATGTTTTTTTTATTTTTAACCGCTTTCTACTCTTAATTCATCTACAAACAAATAGAGAAATCCAGTCAGAATTTATTCCTTGATGCTTACAAGCAGATGTAACAACTTTTTCACAAATCGCATTCCCGAAGCAGCGCGTGAGTTTGAGCTCCACCCCGTCAGGCCTTCAGAATTTCTAAAGAATCCCTCAACAGTGCACATGAATGAGCAACTAAAGTCAGATTGTCAGATTCATCAGCCAATCAGATTGATTTATTTGTTCTTGGTGGGTGTCATCTTTAGGATATGTCCTGGTTGAGGCCTTCTAGGTGGCCTTGAGTGACGCAATCATACTTTAAGTGATGTACGCAATTTGAAAGCAAAGAGTGCGAGATCTATAGCTGATGAGTCATCTGTCATCACTTCCACATCAACACATTCTCACACCCAACTCGTCACATATTGACGCTTTTGACAGGACCCCTTGGCGTCACATTTTAACGCCCTGGGTATACCTTTGGCGTCATTTTTCGACGCGTTGGGTAGTCCGATAGATTTCTATAGAGGATTTAAAAAAAAATATATAAAAAACTTTGATTAATGTAACAAAATTATAAAAATAAAAATATAAAAAACTTTGATTAATTGAACACAATCGTAGCATATTATATATATTTATTAACATCAACAAACCTCCGATAAAAATACGTTATCCAGCATGCTCTAGTTACCAGTACCTAAGAAAACGCTTAAACTGCTTACTTGCACACGCCGTGGAGCGCTGTTAAACTCACCTTTCAATGCGGTTTTGGTTAAGACTACCCAACGCGTCGAAAAATGACACCAAAGGTATACCCAGGGCGTTAAAATGTGACGCCAAGGGGTCCTGTCAAAAGCGTCAATATGTGACGAGTTGGGTGTGAGAATGTGTTGTCCACATCACCACTGAGAATCAGATCCTTATGGATTTAAAAACACGAGATGTTCTGCATTACTATGTGATTTCTTAATTCATTAATCAGGAAAGGAGGACTGATTTTCGCTTCAAGTAAGTAGTTAAGTGCCTTTTGCATTGTTATAGCAACATCAGGAGTTAAAATTAGGCTTGCTTGAGCATTAAATGTTGTTTCAAGTTCTGGCTTTCATGCGTGGACATGTTTTTAAAATGTAAATTGGTATTACTAGTTAAGGTATTGAATGTATGATACCCAAAGGCATAGGGTGTTATTCATTATGAAACTGTGTTTTCTTAATTGCACGAATCACACTGAAACCCTAGAATTTAAATGCATGGCCCGCCACTAATAAAAATAATTAACCGGCATGTTGGTAGGGCAAGACGGTCTCAATTTCATCTGATATGTCCAGTTGCGATGGCAGCAACATACACTTTGAGCATAGAAGGGGTGAGACCGCATCTAAACATTCTTGAAGAAGGTGAAAGATAGGTGCATTGTACATGTACCCGTGTTTATTGTATGTACCCATTTAGATAGCTATGAAAAAATGTGTTTGTATCTACCCAATACAAACATAATATGTTATCCAGAAATAAATCAAAAATAAATCTACTTTTCCAATAAATAATTTAAAAGAATAGTCAAACTAAATCAATATTAAATCATGAATTGCACTCATCTATTTTGATTCAGGTTGTAATAATGATATTTTTCCAACATTTTAATGACTACAATAAGGTGTGCTTGACAATGTAAAGTAGATTTATTTTCTAAATTCATTATGTAGTTCTATTAGTTGTACTGAGGCGGTTACAGCGCTTGATTGTTTTCTTTATGTTTTATTTAAATGTCATTCACATTTCTTTCTTTCATTCTTTTGCTCTGTTCAGTTAATTTTATTGGCATACTTGAATTGAAAAACAGCTCCCTTAAAGATCCATAAATAAAGAAATTTAAAAGATAGAGTCAGTGATGTTTTTGTGAGAGGTAAATAAAAAAACTCAAATTTGATGAGGTTGGATTTTTTTTATTGCTTTCGTGCAACAAGCCTCCTAACAAGAGAAAATGAACATGGGAACACAAGCAGCAACAGTTTTCTTTTTAATTATCTTCAGTGAAGCAGTCTCTTGAGGACTCCACTTAGACTTTGTTTTGCAGTTCTCTACATGTCTCTGTGGAGTACAGCATTTATTAGTTATTTACAGATACTGCCTGAGTCAGTGTCCAGTGCCTAGAAATTTAGCTAGGCACTCTTGCTAACATCAACTCTTTCCTTTCCACTGAAGCAACATTACTTACTGAATGTAAATGTGAAATCCATCCTGTATTCTGGCTCTTTTAACTTTGTTTGTTTGTTTTGTTTTTTGTTGTTTCAAATATTGAGATGATTTTTCCTTGATATCCTGATTACAGAACATATATGAGCCAAATTAGTATCACTAGTCTTATTTTAGATTTACCTTTTTCCCTATAACCTTTATTTCCCCCTCAAGCTTAGGAAATCCAGACTTTATGTTGCTCTAAAATTTGTTACATAATTATTTGTGGTTTGTAAGTGATGTGTTATGGGAGGTAATGCAAGCTATTTACTTCCCATTATACTGCCCATGCCATTTGTTTAAAAAGTAAATTATTTAAAAATTAACTAGGTAAATTTCAAAATATTACTGTCCTGGTCACAAATGCAAAGTTTATGGGGAATAAAAGTCATTTTCTATACTTTTGAGGCATTAGGAAACAACACTAACTACCCAGGAACAAAAAATTGTGTTACACAGTGTAATCAACTCTTTATGTTTTCAATGATTTTCTTTACACGTTTATGCAAATTTGAGTAAATATTGCGTTAAGTAAGTGTTTGTTTCACTTTAGAAATGCTATGTACATCTAATTTGCTGCTGTTAAATTGTATTAAGTTTATTGGCATTTATAATAGTCATCGGCTATCCTGATCTCTAGATATTAGTATCTGCACTGGCCATTTAAAAACCCATATAATAGCATAATATCTAAAAGTATGAATAGGTAAGTATAACGTCTCGGTTACGTATGTAACCTCCGTTCCCTGATGGAGGGAACGAGACGTCGTGTCGAAGAAGCGACACTAGGGGTCTCTCTTGAGCGCCGAAAGATACCTCTGATCTATGAAAAAAGGCCAATGAGAGTTGGCGAACAGTATTTGCATACTCCGCCTCCGGATACGGATATAAAGGCGAGAGAAATACGCTCGTTCATTCAGGATTTTTCTGAGGAGCCGGGAGTGTTCCGGGCATCTCAGCGGCTCGGCTCAGCGACGTGGCCGGGAAGACACGACGTCTCGTTCCCTCCATCAGGGAACGGAGGTTACATACGTAACCGAGACGTTCCCCGTCTGTCGCTCACTTCGACGTCGTGTCGAAGAAGCGACACTAGGGGTCCACTTCAAAACTCGCCATGCGCTGAGCCGTGTACGTGTACTGCTGACACAGAAGCGGGCAGGTATTTTGCACGTGCACAAGCGACCAACTGTGTTCAGGCTGCACGTACTCTTCCCCAATGCCCCGAAAAAGCGTCAGCACCCTTTTGGTTACCCTAGGGGGGAACAAGGTGACGCTCCCAACTAGGGAACGGGCCAAGCCTGGCTGGGCCTCTTTTCTCTCTATGTTTTCTCGGCATAGAGCAAGAGCAGCCGGGGCCCTTACCCCATCGAGGGAAGGGGGTCTTATTCCGAAGTCCTATTCTTTTAGGGGAAAAGACCCTGCGGAGGCCACACCCGCCCAGCAGGGGAGGTATAGGTGGCAAAATACACCACATGGCCACTTTGGGCATGTGGGAGGAAATGGCGCGGTGGTAGATCCAGCCTCGAGGAGGGGGGAGTTGCTACAACACGGCGACCGGAGGGCAGCGAAGGGCTGCCTAAGGGAGACGCGGGTCAGCTCGTAAGGTGACCGTACCGCGGAAATACACACAGGAGGAGTCCCGTAGGAGGCCTGATCTGTGGAGCACTTATTCCAGTAGGGGTAGCCGGAGGTACCCGTAGTGGACTGGACCAGCACGTTCCTCCGATGAACTGCTGAGGGTCCGAAGTGCTAGGGAGAAACCAGGGACCTGGGTCCTCTGGGACAAAAAGCGCACTGTTTTGCCTCGGTAGAGGGAAACGGCGCTGGAACAAGCGGATCACCCGGTCAGATCGTCGACGTGTACCGAGTTCTACGGGCTCGGACCTGAGAGAACACGGGACGAAACTGACTCAACCCTGAGATTGTAGAATCTCGTGAAGGTGTTAGGTGCTGCCCAGCCCGCAGCTCTGCAAATGTCTGCTAGGGAGGTGCCCCTTGCCAGTGCCCATGAGGATGCCACGCTCCTAGTGGAGTGGGCCCGCACCCGTAAGGGGGCAGCACGGCCTGGGTGTGGTAGGCCAACTGAATGGCCTCCACCACCCAGTGAGACAACCTCTGTTTGGAGACAGCGTTCCCTTTCTGCTGTCCTCCAAAGCAGACAAAGAGCTTCTCAGAGCGCCTGAAGCTCTGGGTGCGTTCCAGGTAGGCACGCAAAGCACGTACTGGACACAATAGTGAGAGGGCTGGGTCTGCCTCCTCCCGGGGCAGCGCTTGTAGGTTCACTACCTGATCTCTAAAGGGCGTGGTAGGAACCTTGGGCACATAGCCCGGTCGAGGTCTTAGGATTACATGAGTGTCTGCCGGACCGAACTCCAGGCAAGTGTCGTTAGTAGAGAACGCTTGCAGGTCCCCGACCCTCTTGATGGAGGCGAGCGCGATCAGCAGGGCCGTCTTTAGAGAGAGGGCCCTGAGTCCGGCTGATTCTAGCGGCTCGAAAGGGGATCTCTGAAGACCGGCGAGGACCACCGAGAGATCCCAGGAGGGGAATAGGTTTGGCCGGGAGGGATTTAACCTCCGGGCACCTCTTAGGAACCTGACGATTAAGTCGTGCTTGCCCAGAGACTTGCCGTCTACTGGGTCGTGGTGAGCTGCGATAGCAGCAACATACACCTTTAAGGTGGACGGGGACAGCCTCCCCTCCAACCTCTCCTGTAGAAACAGGAGCACTGACCTAACTGCGCACCTCTGTGGGTCTTCTGCCCGAGAAGAACACCAATTGACGAACAGACGCCACTTTAGGGCGTAGAGTTGCCTGGTAGAAGGGGCTCTGGCTTGGTTGATCGTGGCTACGACCGTGGGTGGTAGGCCAGCTAGATCTTCCGCGTCCCGTCCAGGGACCAGACATGGAGATTCCAGAGGTCTGGGTGCGGATGCCAGAGCGTGCCCCGTCCCTGAGAAAGAAGGTCCTTCCTCAGAGGAATTCGCCAGGGAGGGGCTGTCGCGAGGAGTACGAGGTCCGAGAACCAGGCCCGGGTGGGCCAGTAGGGAGCCACGAGAGTGACTCGCTCCTCGTCCTCCCTGACCTTGCACAGCACCTGTGCAAGAAGGCTCACTGGGGGGAATGCGTACTTGCGCAGCCCCACCGGCCAGCTGTGTGCCAGTGCATCTGCCCCGAGGGGAGCCTCTGAACGGGCGTACCAGAGCGGGCAGTGGGAGGTCTCTCGGGAGGCAAACAGGTCTACCTGGGCCTTGCCGAACCGTTCCCAAATCAGCTGAACCGAGTGGGGGTGAAGCCTCCACTCTCCGCCAGGCAAGCGTTGTCGTGACAGCGCGTCCGCTACCACATTGAGGTTGCCGGGGATGTGAGTGGCACGCAGCGACTTGAGTCGGTGCTGGCTCCAAAGGAGGAGACGACGGGCGAGTTGTGACATGTGACGGGAGCGTACGCCGCCTTGGCGATTTATGTACGCGACCGCAGTGGTGCTGTCCAACCTGACTAGGACATGTTCGTCCCGGATTAACGGGAGAAACCTCCGCAGGGAAAAGAGGACGGTCAACAACTCGAGGCAGTTGATGTGCCAACGCAGCTGGGCCCCTTTCCAACGGCCTGAGGCTGCGTGCCCGTTGCAAACGGCGCCCCAACCCAATCTGGAGGCGTCGGTCGTGACCAGGACGCGTCTGGACACCTGCTGTAGGGGTACTCCAGCCCGTAAGAAACAGAGGTCTGTCCAGGGGTTGAATGTTTGTCGGCAGGCGGGGGTGATTGTTACCCGGTGCGTGCCGCGGCGCCATGCTCGTCTCGGGACTCGGGTCCGAAGCCAGTGTTGGAGCGGTCTCATATGCATCAAGCCCAGTGGCGCGACCGCCGCGGCGGATGCCATATGCCCCAGGAGCCTCTGGAAAAGTTTTAAGGGGACCGCTGTGCCCGGCCTGAGGGCGGCGAGGCAGTTCAACACTGACTGAGCACGCTCCTTTGTGAGACGTGCGGACATTGAGACCGAGTCTAACTCCATCCCGAGAAAAGAGACGCTCTGAACTGGAGTGAGCTTGCTCTTTTCCCAGTTGACCTGAAGCCCCAGACGGCTGAGGTGCCTGAGCACCTGGTCTCTGTGAGCTCATAGTAACTCTCGCGAGTGGGCTAGGATGAGCCAGTCGTCGAGGTAGTTGAGTATGCGGATGCCGGCTTCTCGGAGCGGGGCAAGAGCTGCCTCTACGACTTTCGTGAAGACGCGAGGGGACAGAGACAGGCCGAAGGGGAGGACTTTGTACTGATACGCCTGGCCCTCGAACGCAAACCGCAGGTAGGGGCGGTGTCGGGGCAGGATAGAGACGTGGAATTACGCATCCTTCAGGTCTACCGTCTACCGCTGCGAACCAATCTAGATGCCGGACGCAGGTTAAAATATGCTTCTGCGTGAGCATTTTGAACGGGAGTTTGTGCAACGCTCGGTTGAGAACTCGCAGGTCCAAGATTGGTCGTAAGCCGCCGCTTTTCTTGGGTACGATGAAGTAGGGGCTGTAGAAACCCTTCTTCATCTCGGTTGCAGGGACAGGCTCTATCGCGTCTTTGGCCAGAAGAGTCGCGATTTCCGCGCGCAGGGAGTGGGCGTGTTCGCCGTGTACTGCGGAGAAGCGGACGCCCATGAAGGGGGGCGGGGGCCTGGCAAACTGAATTGCGTAACCGAGTCGGATGGTCCGTGCCAGCCAGCGAGACGGGTTGGGAAGTGAAAGCCACGCGTCCAACCTCTGCGCTAGGGGCACTAAAGGGACGATTAATTTTGACGTACCCGGCGGGGCTTCGCAGCGGGGCGGAGCAGGTAGGGCAGCGTTGGGCGGCGACGGGGCGACCCGCGGCTGAGGTGCTGAGAAAAGACTCAAAGCACTTACCTTGCTCCGCACACCCGGCAGGGGGCGGGTTAGCGACTGAGGAGGAGGTCCTGGGTAGGCGTCCTCTAGACTCGTCGGAACCGGCCGGCGGGGGGACAGTCGTGGGTCTGAAGACGGGTGGTCCGTGTCCAGGAGGCCAGGACTGTCGGGATCTAAGGGCAAAGTGCCGTGAGAACGGCATTTGCGGGCCAGGTGACCCAGAGACACAGGAAATAGCTCTTTTACTGAGAATGTGGGTACCGCAACCCCATCTAAGGGGGGGCGGCAAATTAAATTGTTTAGAAACAAAAGATTCTCCTCCCGGCCCTCCACCGGGGGACGGAGTGGTCTTACCACCTCCGGAGCTAACGTCTGCGTCGCTGGGTCGTCCGTCTCAGGACCGCCTGGGAGCCTTCCGGGTCCTCGAGGGAGTCCGGGAGACGGGGGGCGTCTGCTTCTTGCGGTGTGCTCGACGCAGGGGCTGAGAGCTGGGCCCGGGTTGAGGCGGAGCAGATTTCTTAGCCGCAGGAGGACGCCCTCAGCGAGCAGACGGGGCAGTGGCCCTGGCGGCAGGTTTGCGGCGAGGCAGGATGTGTGAGATGGCCTCCGTCTGTCTTTTCACCGCGGAGAACTGCTGGGCAATGTCCTCGACGGTGTCGCCGAAGAGGCCAAGCTGGGAGACAGGGGCGTCGAGGAAGCGAACTTTGTCGGCCTCACGCATCTCGACCAGGTTGAGCCACAGATGACGTTCCTGGACCACAAGGGTGGCCATCGCCTGGCCGAGTGCCTGCGCGGTGACCTTCGTGGCCCTGAGGGCGAGGTCGGTCGCTGAGCGCAGTTCCTGCAACACATCGGGATCAGGGCTACCCTCGTGCAGATCTCTGAGCGCCTTGGCCTGGTGGACTTGCAGGAGAGCCATGGCGTGCAGGGCGGAGGCGGCCTGTCCCGCGACGCTGTAGGCTTTGTTGTTGAGGGAGGATGAAGTCCTACAGGCCTTGGAAGGGGGTACAGGGCGCCCGCGCCAGGTGGTAGGGTCACCGGGACAAAGATGGAGCGCAACTGCCCTATCCACCTGGGGAATCGCCGTGTACCCGTGGGCCTCTCCGCCGTCGAGGGTAGCGAGAGCGGACGAGCAGGGCTTTTGACGGACGGAGAGCGGGGCTCTCCATGACGACGTCAGCTCGTCATGCACTTCCGGGAAAAACAGGACCGGGGGGGGGGGGCGTGGCTGTGAGCGGCGCCCAAACCCCAGGAACCAGTCATCCAACCGTGACGGGTGTGGGGAGGGTGGAGGTTTCCAGTCCAACCCCACCCCGACGGCGGCCCGGGCAAGCATGTCAGACATCTGCGCATCCGCCTCAACCTGGGCCTGCTGGCCCGAAGGCGGCAGTCCAGGGGAGGAGTCAGCGTCAGACGCCGCGCTCTCCGATGGAGCGGCGAGCTCATCGGCTTCAGGCTCAAGAGGATAGGCAGACCGGCCCGGAGGCGAGTCGCCGTTACCTCGAGACTGGACGGAGGTAAACGAGCGTGTCGGGGGGTGGGTGGTCCGAGGGGACGTGCCCGGCGGAAGCGCACCCGCTGCCCTCCCCAAATCGCCTCCAGCGCCAACCGCATCATCCTCAATCCCGTGGGAAGAAGGAGCGATACGGGGGGCGGCTGGAGTGGCGTGCTTTCTATTGAAAGCAAGCCGCGACCGCAACGTTACCATGGTCATGTTCTCGCAGTGAGAACATGAGCCATCCACAAACGCAGCCTCGGTGTGATCGGCGCCCAGACACACGAGACAGCGCCTGTGGCCGTCAGAAGCGGAGAGCACTCTACCGCATCCAGGAACTACACAGGGGTTGAATGGCATCTTTAAAAAGACGCGCCCTGAAAAGGGCGTTCAACACCGCTATGTATTGCTCTTTTAGAGAAATAAACTCTTTATGAGAAATATAACTCTTTATATTGAGAAACTCTTTCAAACTCTGCGCTGTCGAAGCGCCCAGGGGCAAACTGCACGCCGGCAGAGAAGAGAAAAACAGCCGCTGTAGTGCGCCGTAAATCCAACAGCAGCAGAGCGTCAGAGGATCAGAAGCAGGATCAGCAGTGTAATACGCAGCAGTCAGCATAAACACGACCTTCGGCTCCGAAGAAAATTACTGAATGAACGAGCGTATTTCTCTCGCCTTTATATCCGTATCCGGAGGCGGAGTATGCAAATACTGTTCGCCAACTCTCATTGGCCTTTTTTCATAGATCAGAGGTATCTTTCGGCGCTCAAGAGAGACCCCTAGTGTCGCTTCTTCGACACGACGTCGAAGTGAGCGACAGACGGGGAACTGCAGTTGCAATTATTAACTAGATGATACAACTTTAAAGTTTTGCATTATAATGCATTATATAAAACTTCATAGAAAGTGTTACCAAAACGTTTTGTTTAAAGGCTGTGCCATATTTTTTTTGGATATTTATGTATGTGAAGTCTGTAGAGTCAAAGAGTGACAGTGATGGGTTGAGACAGTTCAGATGAAGGGCTGAAATTTAGAGGATGGAATAACAGATATTCAGTGACAGATAGAGATAAGAAGGGAAAACACACGGTGGACAAACAGTGTGCTTCTGTGTGCTGTACAGATGCATGCGGGTAGTGGACTGGGTTCAGTCAGTTCAGTGTTGAAAGAGAGCTGCTTGATGACAAAACCCATCTCAATCGCTCATTTGGAGACGAGAGAGTGCTGCCATGGCAACGCAGAAAGACATGGTGTTTCCGCTGGAGTGGCACAGCTCACAGTATAAAAGCACTGCTGACTAAGTGCCACCATCAGCTTATGTGTGCGTGTGTGTGTGTGTGTATACCCTGTTTATGTACCCTATTAGTGCATCCAGTACCTCACTCTTAATATGAAGTCCTAATTTATATAGCAAATGGCTTTCATTACAATGATTGGTTGTCATGTTTTAGCGTTTTATGGACACTATTAAGTCTAACGCTGGCCCTGTACAGGAAAGAGTATATGTAGCGTGTGTGTGTGTGTGTGCACGCTTGCATTTGTGTGTGTGTTGGATGGAGGGCCAAAAGTGGCTGATAGCTGGACCACCTTCACTAGTGTTATCACAGCAGTGGATAAAAAGGATTATGGCTATTATTTAGATAACACATGAGAATAGCAATGGATTCCATAAGACACTTGCACATCAGTCTTAATAAGAGACTGCAAGTGTATTTTATTAAGATGTGTCTCAGGATCGGAAAGAGTTATTACATTAAACTTGTCAAATAAAATGCAACATGTCCCAGTTACATGCATGTGCTACACTTGAGAAATGTGCATGTTATAGAGACATTAGCAAAATGTCTACATTTCTGCATTTTTCTGTCATTTAACTGCAGTCATTTGCTGTAAACACCATTTGCATAATCGTAAATACTGACCTTGTGAGAAAGAGTGAGCAGCAGCATGGATTTAGACACGGACAGATTTTGAAGTGTGAACAGAAATGAGATCAGTGTGTCAGCTTCGCCTTGTTCAAATGGTGCCCAGCAAAAGCTGTCAAACAACATCAGAGCATGAGCCACAATTCCCACCGCCAGCTTTAAATTTCTGCTGCCCAAGCCTCTTGTGCACATTTTGCCTGTGGTATGATATTTTCAGAGTTTGATACATTTTTATTTTATTTTTTTTCACAAACCGGTGATATAATTACTATAGCAATGCCAGATGCGCTGTGAACGAGTGCCATGAATGTGTGTAAAACCAATATCTGACAGTTTATGGTATCTGACAAAAGAAATGTGATTTTTGGTGCAGATGAATGGCCAAACATTGTAGCTATGTCCGAAATCTAAGGCAGCTGCTGCCTCACTGCCCAGTCAGTCAATGACTAAACAGGCAGTGTTTTGTGTATGAATGTACTGTACATCATAATGAAGCTGATTTCAAGACTTCCAATAACTAAAATGTTATTTTTAATTATCTAAAACAAATGTGAACTGCTCATTCATTTTCAGTCACTTTTGATCCAGAGAGGTATAATTTATTTACTAGGGCTGTCAATTTAACGCGTTAATCATTTGCGATTAATTTGACCAAAAATAATGTGTTATTACCGCATTTAATTGCATGCCCACGGACCATAATTAGGAAAATTCCTGCTGTATGAGCAACGCACATTTTATACAGTGAAAAAAACACTTCAGTAGGAAGTGTCACTACTCGATCCACAAACATGCGTTACGTTGTTGCGTTCAAAACACTCGAAGGAGCGCAATTGCGATCTAATGGGTCACAAGATGTGTTTAAAGATTGAGTATTAAACTATATTTAACTTTACACAGTGACCGTAACATTTTATGTTTATGATGCAACACACCCGAGACGACTGACGTAGGTGTAGATTGATGGGCTCTTAAACAAGCCCTCATAATAAATCTCCAAATGATGGATTGCTGTAAACTGTGTGCCAATGATTTACTTATGATCAATAATATGGTAGTAAACAATACATTGTATTGACAAAATATTTTTGTATGGCCTTATCAATTATTAACTCTTCTGCTACAGGAATTTAAAGCATTTTAATTATCTGAATTTTTTTTTGTATATATATATATATATACATACTTTTTAAATATTTTAAGATAACTATGTATAATTATATATTGATATAAATATGTATAATCATTATATATTGAGTTATTGTTATATGAGGGGCTTTCTCAGCAAATATTTGTATATGCGATTAATTGCGATTAATTAATCGGGACACCATGTAATTAATTTGATTAACATTTTTTAGCGATTGACAGCCCTTGTATTAACCATTCTAACTTTTAATCTGGCATCCTATTTGGAGTTTTCAGTTTAAGAACAAAGGAAGGGTGGTCCCATCCCTTCTTCTCGAAGTTACACTTAAGAGAGTGAGATCTGAAGCTGTGAAATTCCAACACTGGATTTACAAAAATGTTACCTTCTAAAATACATGGAACTAACATTGTTCTTGTCTTTCTCATATGCATATCTACCTTGGAGATGGTCATATTACCTCATGCAACCCGGTATCACGCCGAGGCGTGAAATAGACACGCCGGTCCACTCGCGGATGCGTGTCGGTGTCACGCTTTGCCTCCTCCAGGCGTGTACATGACACGCGCGCGTCTACGTAGAATACCGGCAGGGGGCGATCGTTTCCTCAACGCCAACAACTCTCCGCGCACCAAAGAGGAAGCGATACCGTTGTCGTCGCGTTGCACGTTCGTGCGGGCGGGATGCCGGCCAATTTCGCCGGTTACTTTCACTTGTGACCATATGTGACAAATAAAGGTTCATTATAGTGCTGCTTTCATGAAGAAATCCTAACGTTGCTGTAGCCTAACGTTGTTATATGTGTGTGTGTGTGTGTGGGCTGTCGAGTATCTTGTGCTGATGTAAATAAATAAATATATATATATATATATATATATATATATATATATATATATATATATATATATATATATTTAA
Source organism: Moxostoma hubbsi (assembly GCA_032164185.1). NCBI lineage: Eukaryota > Metazoa > Chordata > Actinopteri > Cypriniformes > Catostomidae > Moxostoma > Moxostoma hubbsi. The sequence goes on along the minus strand of JAVLUX010000025.1, from coordinate 16,093,785 downwards.
AAAGTGTATTTATGTACAAAAATATATATCCTGCTAACCGGAACTGGAGAACACGATATATCGCTTCCTCTTTGGTGCGCGGAGAGTTGTTGGCGTTGAGGAAACGATCGCCCCCTGCCGGTATTCTACGTAGACGCGCGCGTGTCATGTACACGCCTAGAGGAGGCAAAGCGTGAAATAGACACGCATCCGCGAGTGGACCGGCGTGTCTATTTCACGCCTCGGCGTGATATCGGGTTGCCTCATGTGAAGTTGTCCTTGTTTTAACCAAATTATGTTTCTTATTACTCTTCTAATCACTTATCATGAATATTATTACCATTGCAATTATTATTATTATTCTCATGTTTACTATCATTGAGATTCTTTTGGCATTTCTGGAATGTTTATGCTTATTCATTTTTTATATATTAATTTGTTTCCAAGATATAAAATCTTAAAAACCATAAAATTTATGGTTAAAACATGTACTTTTTAGAGCAGGAATTTTTAAGAATCCTTTACACTAAGGAAAAAAAAATGTTTTTTAAAAGGAAGTAAAGAGTTGACCATGTGACTCCGAAAATGAACTTCTGATTGGCTCAGGACACCTTTGGGGTGCAGACAATTTAATTTCAAAACGTTCCTTCAAGGAGGAGCTTCCTCTCTTCTTCTCTTCTTTTTCTTATTCTCTTCCTCTGCAGCACTTTATCCTCTGCGCTCTTGCCCTCGTGGCTTGCAGCCTCGCCCCGGCGCTCCTCAAGTTCAGGAAGTCTTCTCTTCTCTACGCTATGACACACACACACACACACACATGACTGGTGTTGCGAGTCTTGAAGGCCTCACTTCAAAGCTTGAATCATCATCCCAGCAACAGACATCCAATACAGACTCTATAAAGTCAATTTTCTCTGTATAGATCATTTCCATTCAAGCCACTCTGTTCATTTTACTCACCAACCTGTTTCATATTTGTATATATTAGATTAATTTTTATGTTAAGATTAGCAATAAAGTCTTGTTTGTATTCAAAGATAACTTGACTGTGGTATATTTTGATAAATAATATTGTCACTTTATTTGAAAAGATCTAGTTTGAAGCTAGTTTTTTAGATTTGAGAGCTCATATCTAAAATATTTGTGATATTATTTTCAGTAAGCCATGAGAATAATAGTACTCAAATAAGTGAATTAATCATAATTCCTCTATTAAACCGTAGTGAATTAATCATAATTCCCTTATTCCTTAAAATATAAATTGTGAGCGGATACAACTAGCCGGTGTATTACGATTTTAATGGTGGAGAATTTTATTCAGACAAATCATCTTATAGACAAATCATCTTATACTCTAATAGTGTCATAGGCGGCTAATTCCATTATAAATTCCTTACATAATGATGGAGGTACACGGGCATTTTAACCCATGTACCATGTAACATGTACATTAACACTACCAAATATCCTTACAGTAGAAAGTTAGTCATAAGTTGACATTTTTTTAGAAGAAATTACATTTTAAATACAGTTACTCCTTTCAACTAAAGATGACCATTTTCAAGTGATTTTGTAGTCGAGTACTTAAACTCACCAAAAAATTAGTACTGATTACTCTTAAATGAAAATGTAAGTTAAAAATAACAAGTATGGCATGTACGTGAAACATTTTCAAGAACTGTTTCTAAAAAAGATAACTTTAACAAACTATGTTTGTTAAATGGGGGGGTAATTAAATGAACAATATGAATGAATATGGATTTTTTTTTTTTAATAACAGCAAAAAAACAATACTGATGACATGAGGGTAATGCACATATATAAACTAAGTCTTGTAGGAATTTCAGTTAATGTAGATGTACACAGTATGGATTAAAGTGCCGCATGCCTCAAATATTATAATGTAGGGAACAGTATGTCTATTTATACTGGAATTAGCCGTATTTGACAAGCATTATAAGAAAGGTAAATGACACATAATTAGATTATTTGTCTCAATACAATTCTCCACCATTAAAATCATAATACACTGTCTTGTTGTATCTGCTCACAATTTCTACTGTAAGGAATTCGCTTTAATAAGGGAACTATGATTAATTCACTTATTGGAGTAATATTATTCTCATGGCTTATTGAAAATAATATCACACATATTTTAGGTATAGATTTGAGGGCCAGATCTTTGGAAAAATCAAGTGACAAAATTTTTTATTAAAATATACCACAGTCAAATTATCTTTGAATACAAACAAAGACTTTATTGCTAATATCAACATTAAACTAATATAACACATACAAACATGAAACAGGCTGGTGATTAAAGTGAACAGAGTGATTTTGAGGGAATGATCTATACAGAGAAAAGGAACTTTATGTACTGTGTAGACGATGCCTTAAAATAATTTATCCTTCTTTGAGTCTAAATCGATTTGCAATTGGATTATCCAAAGCATTTAAATAATAAACAAGCACTTTCAGCAAAAGTCTGGAGATTTACTTGTGTGTCGTTGTGTTTCCTTTCATTGCTTGGTTCTTTGGCTATTTGTAGAAAGTTTGTTCCATCAATGTTTTGGACCTCTGATAGATCATGGATGTCTGATGTGTCGATGGATGATGAGAAATGTGTGTGGTGTTGTGCAGAGAAGAGAAGGTCTCCTCTGAGCTTTACTCTGAGCCTTCTTGGACTTCTACGTGGTACGGAACTTGAGGGGCCGGGCTGAGGCTGCAAGCCACGAGGGCAAGAGTGTGGAGCTGAAGAGGTAGTGAAGCACGGAGAAGCCGAAGAACTCACAGGAATCTCAGGACTCAACTGGGGGTTGTCCAAGCTTACCTTTTTAACCCATTCCTTTTGTTCAGACCCCAAAAAAGCTCTAAGCCAATCAGTGGTGGCTTTTCAAAGGCACAAGGTCAGGAGTGTCTTCCCCTTAAGATGATTAATTTATTGCCTTTGATCCAAGGTTTGTTAGTCTCCTGCTCAAAAACTGAACATTTTAATCATGAATTTACTAAGAAAACTATAACTGCAAATAACCCGAAAATTCTTCACACCATCATTCTGGAATTTATGAGACAATCAATTACATACCAAACACTTGTACATTCTTATTAAATTACAGTTATATTTCAGTTATAATGCATAATAAACCTTCCTACTAATTTGTTTGTTAGTTTTAAACACAAATTATACATTATGAAAAACATAATTGTCAGGATTTATGATCAGGTTAAACGTTGAATGAACGTTCTAGGCACTTTGGCAGATTAGTTGCAGGATAAAGTTACATTACAGTAAGTTTTGCGTTTATGTCAAAGTTCCTAGATTAAGATGAGATGTCCTGAATATCAAAGCCAGCAGAGGATACATTTATGCTGCCTTCAAAAGCCAATAACCAAAACATTCTATATAATTATAAACATCTTTGAAAATCTGGATCATCCATGTGTTCACTCTCCTCCCCTTAGAGATGATTTCTGTCTTCCTGTGTATTTGCATTTTACTCAGGGTATTGTCTTTAATTAAGACCCATTGTTCTTTACTATTGTCATGGATATGATCACACACACAGAACCTATGGAGGAGTATTCACTCTGGACTTCTCCGTCATTGTCAGCCTGATCATCAATCTCTCGTTCTCATTAACACCTCTCTCTGTACGGCTCACTATCCACACGTCACTTTCGTCAAATTTTTCCGGCACTGGGATGGAAGCCATGGCACATTTTATAGTTTCAGAGATGGGCTTTATTGCAATTTGTTTTCTTGCGTTAAGGAAGTGTATTGATTGTTTAAAGATGAGAAAGGCCTTTTCTTCCAATTCTACTATTGTGTCTAAGCAGTTCTACACTGTTTGTATATAGAAGACATTATATTTTAAAAATGTTGTTGTAATGGTACAATTTATTTCAGTAATCAAAAATGTATGTAGCCTACAGTCCATTCAGTTGTTTCAGTTCAGTTTATGGTTATTTAATTAGTTTCAATATCCAAATAAATACAGATATTTACCCAAACTGCTTGGTTATCAAACCATTCAGTGACTATATAAAATTATCTGAAACATTAGATTTTAGCTTCTATTAATGAGTCACTAACAAACATTATATAATGCTTAACAGGAAGTGTTGTTAAGGTGAAAAGTCCACAGGGTGGCACCAAAAGCGAGTTGAATCTTTTCTAGAGGTCTGCAACCCGAACCGGGTCTGACGGGACCCAAGAACCTGATGGGTTTTGGACTGGGTTCGGGTCAGTTTTTCAAGTAGGACTTCGAGTTCGGTTTGTGTTTAATGAAAAAATAAACACATGCGCTCTGTTGCAATTCTTTTTTGCTGAGTCTAGATTGTTTTTAGCAGAGGTGTCACAAAGATTCAATGTTCTGAACAAGTTCAGGTAGTAAAGAGGGGACTGTTGCATTGTTTCATATTATTCCATATTGTTCTACACCAAGCAAAGTTTCAGCGTCAATGCATTTTTTCCATTCTGCTCTAGTGCATGGGGCTGCCGTGTCTTGATAAAACTGTATGTTTACTGTTTCAATACTGTTATGAATGTTGCCTATATGTTTACATAAAATATAGCCTATTACATTAGGAGCTAGAAGAAGAAATGATAAAGATAGTGAGCGATTTCGTGTTGGGGCAGGGTTCAGGTTTATAATTTGATGGTTACGTTCGGGCCGGGTAGGGTGACCACACGGTCTCAGGTATGGGTCGGGTTCAGGTTTCATTTTAAGGCCCGGGTAGACTTCTAATCTCTTCCACATAAAGGCAGTATAAAAGTAATCCATAATATTCCAGTGGTTTAATCCATGTCTTCAGAAGTGTTATGATAGGTGTGGAAGAGAAACAGATCAATATTTGTCATTTTTTGCTAGACAGCAGGGGTGATATGCAGAAAAGAATGTGAATCACCAAAAACACAAGAACAATGTAAAAGTGATCCGTTTCTCTGTTTCTCATCCACACCTATCACATCACTTCTGAAGACTCTGATTTAGCCACTTGAGTCTTATGGATTATTTTTATGCAGATATTTATGATGTTTGATTGTTTAGCTTTAAAATATTGCCACCCATTCACTTGCATTGTATGGATCTACAGAGCTGAGAAATTCTTCTAAAAATCTTTAAGTTCAGCAGAAGAAAGAAAGTCATACACATCTGGGGTTGCATGAGTGTGAGTAAATAATGAGAATTGTAATTTTTGGGTGAACTAACCCTTTAAGGGCTCTTGTCAGATCTGGATTTGTCAATAAGAAGAGTGGTTTGGAAACATTTCTAGTAATTATTACAGTGAAAACGTGATAATGTCCCACAAGGACATTATATATAATGCTGAAATATAATGCCTTCTTTTGCTATTTCATAGCTTTTAAGGTACTGTGTGGATTCTTATTTCAGTGTAGTTAAAGTTTTCAGTGTCATGAGTATTTTGATCATTAGTTCTGTGCAGCAGTACCGCCGCTCTCTAAATGCAGAGAACACAGCCTGCGTAGGGCACCAACTCTGTTCGTAGAACACTCACTGTGTTTGAAACCGCCCCCTATCCACTATATAGTGCACTATTTCAAGTTTTCACTATTTTGTAGGAGTGTCTGAATTTTGAGTGAGCCACTCGTTCCCTACTTTTGTTCACTCATTCTTACCCACAATGCACTCTAATTTCAAGTGTACATTTTAAGTACACTCGATGACGGTTAATTTCCCACAATCCACCACGGGTAAGACGTATGAGCTAGGAGTTTACTGCTTCCTTCACTCAATATTTTATTTAATGCTGAATGTATTACATTTCTTTTTGACAAATCATTACTTAATTAAAATAACATTTTAATGAACAATTTACTCTTCATTTGATCAAATGTGTTTACTCTTTATATTAACATAGTATATATAAAAAATTACAAACAGAATGAAGATTTATTGTATTAATATATTATTTATTAAGAATAACCAATAAGGTCCAAGTATTTTAAAATGTCATATGGGACATTTCTGGACCAGCCCTAGATCTTCAACACTCTCATATGAATTCACTCATTTCGTTCACTTACTGATGAGATATAGTGCACTAACTGCTATTCACTATATAGGAAATAGTGAATACGTGAACAATAGTGGACACAGCCACTCTCGTCGCCACGATCACCTCGCTGTGTACGTGCAGAAATACAGTCTGTTCATACTCCAGTTGTCGTTCATGCGAATGGCAGTGATTTACGCTCAATTTGGATGTTTACGTGAATTTATATAGTTAATCCGCCTGTAGCTGTGATAATTTCCAGTACGCCCACGAGGGTGCGGAGTAAATGCATAAATACTGCTTATGACATGCTGGACAAAGCACACTGATATATTGCTGCACTAATTTAAAAATGTACACTTAAAAACGTCATGATTACTGTTGTAACCTCCATTCCCAGATGGAAGGAACAAGACGTTGTGTCGATTGTGTCACAAGGGGTCTCTTAAGAGAGCCTTGCGTACCTCTGAATTTGAACGTGCAGAGAGAATTTGCATGCCCCACCCCGGACATATGGGTATAAAGGGAGCGAATGCCAGACAGATTTTCACTGAGGAGCTGAGAATACAGTTTCGGCGCATTACAGTGGTAGGGATAGTGACATGACGTGGCAAGGGGAAAACAACGTCTCGTTCCTTCCATCGGGGAATGAAGGTTACAACAGTAACCATGACGTTCACCTTCTGTCACTCACTCAACGAGGGATAAAGGCCGATTGTGGACAGTGGTGCAGGAGAGAGAGATAATTTACAGACAGGTCCGTCATGTGTCTGTGTTTTGTCTTTTGCCTGGAAGTGGAGGAATGACCGCCGATCGCGAGGGGAGAAGGGGCTCCTAACCGACCACCTGGAGCGGTCAGGGCCGCTGCCAGGGGCAGAGGAGTCCCCTACCAGCCGCTGAAACGCGGCGGGGTCTGAGACCGCCGACAGCGAGCAGGGAGGGGCTCGCTGCCGACCACCTGGAGCGGGAGAACCGCTGCAGGGAGACACGGGTCCTGCCAGTTTGGGGACCGTACCACAGAAAATACGTCACAGGGAGTTGCCTGAAGTGGGAACTATGCCTGTGGAGCCCAAGCCCAACACGGAGCACTCGACTCATGGTGGGTCTGGTGGCGAATTCCTCTGCAGAATCTGTAGCCAGAGAGCTAGGGAGGAAGAGCATCCAGGAAGCGAGAGCACACGTGGGCCACCCTACCGTCCAGGGTAGTGAGAGCGTACGAGCAAGGTGGTCAGTTCAGGGCAGTAATAGGTGCCCTCCACGAACTCGTCAGCTCGTCATGCACTTCCGGGAAGGAATGTACGGGGCGGAGCATGGCTATGAGCGGCGCCCTGGCCTGCAGAACGGATCGAGTAGCCGTGAGGGGGAGGACAGAGGTTTCCAGTCCACCTTTTGCACACGGTGGCCGGGGAAAGCATAGCGAACATCCGTGCGTCAGGCTCAGACTGGGCGAGCGGACCTGAAGGTGGCAGCCCAGGCGAGTCATCAGCATCAGACGCCGCTGTGACGCTCTCCTATGCAGTGGCGAAAACGTTATCCAATTCTGGGGGCTCGAAGGAGAATGCCGGCTGGCCGTGAAGCAATCCGCACTCATCCCGAGCTCGTACAGAAGCAAGAAAGCATGCCGCGGGGCGGGTGGTTCGGTGGGTTTTACCTGGCGAAACCGAGCCCGTCGTCATCCCCAAATTGCCTTCAACATCAGCCGGGTCGTCCTCAATCACGTGGGAAGAAGGAATGACACGAGGGCAACTGAAGTGGCTTTCTCTCATGAGAAAAGAAAGCCGTGACCGCAATGTTGCCATGGCTATTTTCTCGCACTGAGAACATAAACCATTCATAAAACGCTGTCTGCGTTTGTTCGCAGACCAGGCACCCGAGTTTAATGACCGTCAGAAATGGAGAGAAATCGACCACACCCAGGAACTACACAGTGGCGGAAGGGTATCTTTAAAAAGATGCATCCTGAAAAGGACGTTCAACGCTCGCTTGTGTATGTTGCTCTTTTGCCAGAATCAAACTCTTTTAGAGGAAAATAAACTCTTTCATAAGAGAAGCGCTGTCGAAACGCCCAGGGGCAGAGTCTGCACGGCGTGCAGAGAGGAGCAAGCCGCTGGAATGCACCATCAGATCCAACAGCAAGCTCTCTTGCAGAGGTGGGTGAAGCAGTCGTGTGTCACACAGCTCGCTGATCACACAACCGTTCGGCTCTGAAGAAAAAATCTGTCTGGCATTCGCTCGCCCGCTCCCTTTATACCCGTATGTCCGGGGCGGGGCATGCAAAGGTATGCGAGCCTCTCAGAAGAGATCCCTTGTGTCACTACAATCGACACAACGTCGAGTGAGTGACAGAAGGGGAACTGGTGTCATAAGAGCCCAGTTACAGAATCAGCCCAGTTACAGAATCACAATCAAATCTCATTACACAGCAAAGCCTGCATTAGAATTAGAGCCAAAACTTACCTCAGCGTGCTGCCTGAATTTGGAGCTGTGAATCTTGAAATATCAGCTTGTCTTGGTGTTAAATTAAGGCATTGCATGACGGAACTATTCTTTTTTTCACTGTGTGGAGCAAATAATGTGTTTCACTTTGAAGAGTTTGATGCTGCTCACTGATGACTTGAGTGACAGTCTCATCACTCAAGTGAGAGCGTCTCATCACACGCATCTGTGTGAACTTCCGCTCTCGTAAAAGTCCCATTCAATAATCTCTCAATAAATTACACATTAATTCAAATTAAATCCAGTAATGTAATGACAGTAATGCCACACATTGTAAAGAAGTAAAAGTTAAAAAACATAATTAGAAATTTACTTGAGAGTAAAAAGTACCCACTTTTAAACCTACACTAAAAGTAAAATTTTCCACAAAAATTACTTAAGTAAATGTAACAGAGTAAATGTAACGTGTTACTTCCCACCTCTCTAGAGACATCACATTTCAAGGACATTACTCATGATATAGTCTTCCACACAGAGGTCTGTTTTACTCAGATTATTCTTAGTGTGCTGTCATACTTTATTATCTTGTTGTTTGGAGGCCATCTTGTAGATGATTAAATATCAATTTTATTTTAAGGGCAATTAGCTACTATGAATTATGACACTGCAAAAATAGCAGACAAGACACATAATCAGCATCTTCATCAGATAAATTTAGTACTAATTTAACAAACCTCCGCAAGTCCCGTTGTGAATCATTTTTATGGTGTAGCTGTGGTCACACTTAATATTGATTTACCAGGATCATTCGTTTATAATGCTGCTGTGTATAAAACCATCCTGCCATCCTTAAAGGTGCTTACAAAGCTTTAACAAAGATTTGTACAAAGGTGAAATGCATTTCACCCAGTGGGGTGACACTGTACACATGAATGAGTTTCTCAACCATAACAGGTTTTTCAATTAATCTGAATAGACCTGTTGACTTTCCTGGCCATGCTCCATCAAGGTAGAGTAAATAGAAAGGGATTAAGCAACCAGGCTGCCAGCAACTCAAGGTAGAGCAGCCATGCTTTTGTTTATGCTGTGTTGTCTTGCAGGTAGACCTGCCTCGGACCCCCTCAGACACACTAAACTGATCTAATATAATTGTCTGAGCTGTATTTAGGTCACAGGATTATCCATAAGGACTAGCAGAAACAGATGGTAACATTGTACAAAAAATGTCTATACTGTACATTAAGTGTTGTTTGGACAAAACATTTTTACAGCATTTATTTAGCTTGTTTAATTTTAATTGGTAACACTTTACAATAAGAATCAATTCATTAACATTTGTTAATGCATTAGGTATTATAACAACGAAAAATATATTTATAACAGCATTTATTAATGTTAATTAATACAAATAATTGATAACATGCTAAAACCATGGTATACTTTTAAGCATCTTAGGGTACTCTGTAAATGTACATTAATCATTCTATAGCTTGATACAGTATATGCCAGAGGTATTTAATTAAGGTTTCAAGAGGTCTGGTCTTCAGAGCATTTCCTTCCCAGCAAATGTCCAGACAGTCATAATTTACATGATTTTAGGTGCCAATATGGCTTGTACTGCTATGAAACAATTCAAGCAATGTGCATTTTCTGGAACTTCTTTCTTGTTGTAAATTTCCAAATTAGCAGCAATAGTTAAAAGAAAGAAATAATATATCCTTTAGTCAAAATAGTATCTTTAGATCTGCTGCTTTATTCAGTATATACTGTACACCGGGGCCTTAACAATAAGAATCGGGAACATTTAGTGTGGTCTGACAGATCTTCTCCTGAATAAAAGATTTCATGTGATTTTATCCTTTAAATGTACTTTGACATGAATATTAAAATAAAATTTGTTTTGAAGCTGATAGAGCAGTCCAGTATTTGTATTTGAGTGCATTTAAATATATTTTTTAGACATATAGATAGATATTTTAAGAGGCCTTGTGGCTGAGGAAAGATACTGTATGGAGCATCCCATTCACGGATCTACCATGAACAACAACAGAAGCACAATTTACACCACAATAGTGCCGCATACGGCTTGCTATGTTTAAAAGTTCATAAGCATTTGTACACATTATAAACAACTCACAATTCTATAATAAATCTATAGGTCTATTAGACATTTTAAATTGTTGGTTGGCTTTTTCTAGTTATTACAGAGATGATACCATCTCTGAATTAATTTCTAAAAAAGAATATACTTTTTCCGGATGTTTATTATGAAAGGCTGGTAAGCGCTTCCAGCCCTCTCCATCGGAATGTCTCACAGCATGGGATGGATGAGACATATTAAGTCATCTTTTGACAAAAGTAGATTTTAGGCAGTATGTTCAGTGTCCGTCACCATTCACTTTCAATATATGGATTAAAAAAGATGCAATGAAAGTGAATGTGATTGGAACAACTAATTGATACACAAGCTAGAGACACTTGGGCTGAGTGCATCATTATGTAACTGGGTACCGGACTTTTTAACAAATAGGAGACAGACTGTCAGAATCCACGACACCACTTCCCATCATTCTCTACACTGGCTCTCCTCAGGGGTGTGTCCTGAGCCCCCTGCTGTATTCTCTGCTGACCTACGACTGCTCAGCTACATTCCCGAGCACCCACATTGTTAAGTTTGCATATGATACAGCAGTGATAAGACTAATTTGCTGCAACAATGAGACAGAGTACAGGCTAGAGGTGGAACAACTAGAGGCTTGGTACAGAGCCAACAACCTCTGCATCAATGGGAAGAAAACAAAGGAAATGATTGTGGATTTCAGGAAATTCAATAGGAGCCTTCCTTCCCCTCTTTACATCGGAGGGACAGCATTTGAGGTCGTCCCCAGCTTCAAATACCTGAGGATACACATTAATAATGACCTCACCTGGCACACTAACTCCGTTACTTTAATAAAGATTCTGTGGTTGTGTTGTTTTATTTTTTATTCATAGTACTTATCTCTGCTCCGCTTAATTTGATTTTTTTTTGTGTGTTTTTTATACTTTCATGTTGTTACCGGGACCTCAGTACTTAGTTTCATTCCTTTCATGTAGCCCATGTTTTGGAATGACAGTAAACAATAAAAAAAAAAAAAAAGGTGATTAAACAAAAACCGAATTTCCCTTTTGAGTTAACTATCCCTTTAAATATTGCATTAACTAATGCAAACTTATTGTAAAGCGTTACCAAGATGTATGAAAAATATTCTTGTCACATGGTGTTCAGGCCAGGATTTGGCCAAGGGTGAAAATATGTTTCCCTTTCTTTTTAACCTTGTGAAAATTTAATTTGTGACTGGAGATATATCAGTGCAACCTTTGAAGAATAAAATCAAATATTCGTTAACCATTTTCTCTTAAATATATGTTTTTTTTCCTATGATAATCTCTGCACATTCAAAGACTTCACAAGTTCTCACCTTTTATATTTCTGTTTGTTTCAACCTGTCAGCCTTTCATCACATCCTATTTGCCTCCCTCACAGCTTAAATGATTAAGCTGCGTGTTTGTTTTTGTTTATGTGCTTTATCAAAGCTGCTCTGCCAGTTCCACCACACATTTCAAACAAACACCAACCCCGGAAACTTTTGCAAACACTCCTTCTCATTGTGTACTGCTTAGACTCACTTAAGCGAGAGAGATACACATCCTTGGGGATTTAGACAAATCTTTTTTCTTTTCTTTTTTTTTAAGTGCAATTACAATGGTGGTTGAGTATTCTCATCACCATTAATCCCAGGCAATTAATATGTATATATTCATTAAACATACTGGCAACTTTCGAAATGTGAGATTAATGCGCTGCTGGTGAGTTGCATTGTGATGGTGCTTATCTTGTCTCAGCACATTTCACTAAGTGTTTAGAGTGTTTGGATACAGCGAGAGCTGTGTACTGTATCAAACAGACTAGACCTCCAAACACTGTAAGCGTGTCCTTGCTAAACACAAACCAGGATCTATAATGTGGTTAACATGTGAAAAATGTTCAATGCTCCACCAAGTGAGACTTGATTGTTTTGAGTGGGTACACTAGATAAAGTTGTAATAATGGATCTCCATTTGAGAATGTCAGGTTGTACATGGAGATCTTCATTAGTTTTTCTTGAATCTTTTAGCATATATTTTAAATATTCAGCTCCTGAGCCAACAAGTTCTCATTAGTATTCTTAGGTATTTGTACAAAAAAGTGTGGTTCTTGCAGATAGTTTGGATAGACACTGAAAAGTATAACATCAACGTAATGACAGCTTCTAAAGTATAGAAGTACTATACTTCTATGAACAACTTTTAAGTATGAACAACTTTACAGACATACATTCAATTTTAAGAGTATTTTGAGGCTGATAGAATATTGAATATTTTTTTAATTAATAATACATTAGATTAATTAAATAATACATTAGATTAATTATATGTGTTCAATGCTATCACATGTGTTCGATGCAATCCATTTATCCAATTTGACACCAGTGATACTGTGACGAGGAGGAGGGCTTGGTCGGGCCATGATTATGGATGCCTGGTGCTGAGTTGCCTCAGTCAGCGGGAGAGAGATAAGGAGCCAGTGATGCCAGTTAGAGAGAGAGAGAAACACACAGAGCTGTGTTTGTTAGTGTGCACGTGTTTTGTTATGCTGAAAAGCAGTTTTATGTTTGTGTTATTAAAGTATTTTTTTATTGTTCACTCCGGTTCCCGCTTCCTCCTTAGTAGGTAAGGCAGAGGTCTGCCACAGATACCAATGAGATCACCCTGCCTGAGCATACAGTATATTGTATTTATGTACATGTGTGTGGGGGACATTCGTATATGTTTTTATGTTTCCACAGGTCTCTCTCTGGTCGAATCGTGGGTGGTGTGTGGTGGTTCTTCACCCTAATCATCATCTCCTCATACACAGCCAACCTCGCAGCTTTTCTCACGGTAGAGAGGATGGTGTCGCCCATTGAGAGCGCTGAGGATTTGGCCAAACAGACTGAGATTGCTTATGGAACTCTAGACGCTGGCTCCACCAAAGAGTTCTTCAGGGTGAGATGAGGCATGAATGAAGGGAAACAAAAGTTTCCATTTCAAGATATGTTTATATTTAGCCTTATTGAGTCTATATGGTACTTAATTATTAAGTAATCAATTGTCATATACACCCAAGTCAGAGTAAATTACTCTTGTACTGTCTAAAGCTGAATTGTCTAACTTTTTCGATATTAAAATACTTTCTCTTATCCCAGCGGAATATGCAGAGACAGCTATATATAGCCATGTGTAGGGTGATTCCCTCAAAGTAAAAATATTGCAGATTTTATTTACATGAATGTGCAAAGCGCAGTACTATGCGCTACGACCATGCGAAACGTCTTATCCAATTTTCGTGAGAGTGCTTCAAATTCTAAGTGCAATTTTCATTTCCAGTGCAAAGCACAACTGACCATGGCTCTGAGTGTTTGCGCTGTCTGTGTGTGTATGCATGCAAATTGTGGGTGAATTGTATGTTAGTGAAGTGGCGCAAAGCGCAGTTTGATATTTTCATGAGAAATAGGTAATTGCTCTTGGAAATTAAAAAAACACCTCTGTTTTTAGCGCAAAGTTAAACTCAGTTCCTGCATTTGCAGTTCAAGTGATAATAAATTTCCAAAATCTGAAAATATAGTGGAACATCAAGTTATGTCCATGACGATCACTTTTGTAGCCGTTTTATAAAACAAATATTTATGAGATTTGTGTTAAACTATCTTAAGTTCATGGTTAATTTTTCGATTATCATTATTATTATGTTTATTTTTACAACTGTATTTCTGATCTAATTGGAGTGGAAGAAATTAGAGAAAGTAAAATGTTTGGATTTGGTATGATTTTTTTTGACCACTTCATTATTTTGATTATATTTTCATTTAGTTTGAAGTGTAATTTGAATTTAGAAATATTATTGGTTTAATTTTTTCATGTTTCCATAAATTAATGGAATTTTTCAAAATTACAATCAACTGGTATAAGTGCTGATACAACCACTGTTAATACTATCCATGATCTTTGTGTCAGTAGAATATGACTACTACTAGAATATGATTAATAGTACTTACATTCCCTAAAATTTAATGGAGCGTAAATCCAAATCCTGATGAAAACCCCATTTTCCATGCATCTAAAATGAGCGTGTCTATGCTGTTGGTGCTTGACAGGAAATGGACTATAAAATAGGATGCAGACAGGGCCAGAGAAGAACCTCAGAATCAAACTGCTTTTGACCCAGCCCATTAGCTCTTTGCGCCCAAACCCACTAGTGCCTAGACTTAGAGCATGCATGCATGAAAATACCAAAACTTCATGCCTATGCCCATTGAATTTGCTTGTATGAAATAATAAAGATTGTGGCAAAGTGTAGAGGTTGAATGTAAAATGTTGTCAAATAAGTTTGGATGTAGCTAACTATGCCACCTTGGGACTCTCACCCAAGGACTTCATCTTATCTAAGAGGGAACCACTCAGAAAGAACACAGGTTTGTTCTACTCCGTGAAGACTGAGACGGTTTCACATTCAAAATATATTTTTATTACAAAAAAACTAAAGATGTGTCACTCATGCAAAACATCCAATACATTTAAATACCTTTTCATTACCTAGACATTTGAGAAGAATATCTGTTTTATTTATTTATTTTAAACCGAGAGACCTGGGGGACCTTCAGGGAGGCAAAATTGCACTGGGAAAATAATAACCCCAAAAAGAATTCCTCACACTATACCCACACACTAGTGCTCCCACTGTACAAAGTAATGAACCTGTACTTGAATGACCTCAGCAAACTATGAATAGGGCAAAACACTCCTGGACCAGCCACCCTGGGGCAAACACACAGCACTGTAAATAGATCAATATTAAAATAGATCAAAAAGTTCAACAATATGACAGCATATGAGGAAGTTTAACATTATCACCATCAGTGACTCCACAAATGAAATTCTCAAATGAGCCAACAAAGGTCCACATATACCAAGATTCCCAACTAGCAATTATATTTAAACAATTATATTCCCCCAAAAAAGCAAGACAAAACAGCAGTGCAGCCTGGGTTTACATTTTCTTGCGGGCACTCACACCATTCGATAAAGGAGCTGGGCAGACAGACCTGCCCCTCAGACCTACACACACATACAGTGCAGGAACTACACAAGCAAATGGGCTTCATATTATTGAACACAGTCATGCAACTCCAGCTGCAAAATACAAGCTACATTTGTGGACATGCAAGGGTATTACGAATTCACAGCACAATTCACATGCACACACACATACCACAACTCACTGCAAAGGAAAAAATCAAATGAAATCTTAGGCTGCACAACGCCAATAGCCCACACTGGGGGAATGCCAGGAGTGACTGATGGGTACCAGCCACCAGCAACGCACCCAAGCAACTACTTGTGGTGTGCTTATATTGCCTTTGCATTAACCTTATTAGCAGAGACACAGGTGATGGCAATGAGTGGAATTGCACACCAATTAATAAAGATCTGTGCATTCTGCTGCATAATAATAAAACATTTATTGACCAGTTCTTAAAAAATTTGCTTTGCATCGAGATTACAGTCACCATCTTCCAAATATACAATAACTAAAACATATACACAGTACATTGATATGACATATCATCAAAGATACAGTACATTAACAAAATAAACATACAGTACAGGACATTAGTACGACATATCATCGTTGTCTATTATCAGGTCACATAACATTATTTTCAGTGTGACATCTCAGTTTCACACAACAAAACCTTTTTCACTGAGAAGTCCAATGGACATCAGAACGAAATAGCACTTTAATTTCTTAGCGCTCTTAAAATAGGGCTCTGTGGTGCTATGAAAATTTTTCTCTGATTGTTCGATCAGCCCGATCAGCCTGAAAAAGCAAAATTGGCTTAACCAATCGAGAGAGTTATGGGTGGGGCTATCTGTTTTCCAACCAATGGAAGATGGGAGGACTTTTCTGCAACTTGTTTGGAAGCAGTCATCAGTCACGTTTCTGTCACCTTGTCAGGTTTAGGTTCTACCTGATGGGACCGTGGCAGTATCGGGCTGCCTTTTTGTTTCGTGTTCCCCATTTGTGTGAACTCATGGGTCCAGTGGTTTGGACCTTATGTGTCTAAGGTGTCGCTGGCATGCTCAATCAGCATTTCCATGGGAACCCTGATCATTAGCTTGGGAACGCTGATCATTACATCCTTCAGCTAGAAGCAACACCTGCCTCGTATTTGTTTCTCTTATTTAAAAGCCTGTGTGTTTCATGTCCGAGGTCGGATCATTGTTTACTGTCACTGTGACTGTTTACTGTCTACTGTGGTGTATTGTGGTGGTACTGTGACTGTGGTGTTAGCTGTCTTGTCTAACCTTTGCTTTTTGTATAGTCTGAGCTTGCTTGTGTGCCTGTCTGCAGAGGTGTGGTTACCCTCTCGTTGGCTGCCCCATTTGCCGGTGATCATTTGCCCAGTTCCCTGTGAGGAGGATTCCTCATTTTCGGGGGAAACTGTCGCCTGCGCTTAACTTTTAAGTTTGAAGAAAGAGCTTTTGTGTTTGTTTAATAAATCCATTTGATTGAACTTTCCCTCTGCTCTTGGGTCCTGTCTTCCCACACCATGATGTCATCATTTTTCAATTCCATTTGGTTGCGCTAGTGGTGCAGAAATAACACACTTCATTTACGTATGTAAAGACATTACGTGTCTTTCACAGCTTAAGATTTTAAGAGCTTAAGAGTTTGTCAATTTAAAACTTGTGGAAAGATGTATTTTCTGTGTTTTGTCCATTTAATTTCACCCAGGTACTCAACAGTTCAACTTATTGCATGGACTATACTACTGTCCATAACAACCTAGTTTTTTTTTTTTGGGGCGTCATTTTAAATATTCCATCTACTGAGACATAGGTCTATTAGATGTTTGACAAATGTTTATTCTCTTTTAGAGGTCAAAGATTGCAGTATTTGAGAAGATGTGGTCCTACATGAAGTTAGCAGATCCCTCAGTGTTTGTGAAAACCACAGATGAAGGAGTTGTACGTGTAAGAAAATCCAAGGGGAAGTACGCATACCTGCTGGAGTCCACTATGAACGAGTACATCGAACAGCGCAAACCATGTGATACTATGAAGGTCGGAGGGAACCTGGATTCTAAAGGCTATGGCATTGCAACACCTAAAGGATCTGCTCTCAGGTAAAGCTAACTGTCCACTATACACTACCCTTATAAATTTAACACTGCTTACTTTGAGAATAACTTCACTTGATGGTACAGTTGTAGTAGAGGCTGTATACAGTACTAAGGGGGGTTTTGCTCACTTTGGCAGACTAGAATACAGTGTAAATGTACATTTACTAGTTACAGGTGAAGTGTGGAATTTTTATAATATTATATAATATTACTATTAAAATACTTTTTTAAGTTCCAGTTAAATATGTTAAGATATCTAAAAGTAGATTGGTTGGTTGATTTCCCAGATAATGTTACATCTTGTTACTCTGTGTCACCATTGTTTGAGCATTCCGGCCAGCCCGACATAGCACCATGGGTTCAACCAATGGCTTAAATTTGGGCTGGAACTATCTGTTTGTTCACTAGCAGACAATGAGTATTCAGAAAACCTGTTAAAAACAGTAATTATTTGTAATTCCATTTGGTGATGCCAGTGGTGCGTGAATTACAAACTTCACCTTTAAGATGAAAAGAAAAGAAAAACTCTACCAAAGAGAAACTGAATCTCTTTTGAAAGAATATTTTAATTAAATTTTTTATATTAATATTTAATATTATATTAATACATAATTTGAAAGAAGTGAGAGGGGAAATGTATTAGGCAGCCTCTATTAAAGCAGAACATCTTGATGTGTGGGTGTACTCACATGTGTGGAGCTGCTCAAGATCCTATGTACCTCATGTTACGTGAAGGGGTTTTTAGCACACTCCACTAGAAGCGCTTGCATAAAAAAGAGCAGAAAATGATGCATACTCTTCAGAAGCTCTTTATGAAATGTGTGTTCTTTGTCATTTCATTAAATAGTCGTGGTGCTAAGCAGAGCCCATTGAGACAGCCCAGACATTTTTCACTCCAGGCTTTTTGAAGCTATAGGTTTACTGGATTCTAATTTCAGATTCTCTCCTCCTTCAATATAAATTTTGTGTTAATTTTCCATTAAATAAATTGGGCAATCAGTTGTTATTCTTATGCAAGCAACTTCTAAGATGAATGTCTACATTAACCTGTTTCTTCTAACACTTTACAAGAAGGTTCTGTTTGATTACATTAGTGAACAACATTAGATAACATGAACTTACAAGACTTTACAGTATTTACTAATTTAATGTTAGTTACAACATGGTAATACATTTTTAACTAAAAATTTGTATTAGTTAACAATAGTTAATGTACTATGAACTAACAATGAACAGTTGTATTTGCATTAACTAACATAACATTAACTAAGATTAATAAATGCTGCAAAAAGAATATTGTTCATTGTTTGTCCCTAATGCAATAACTAATGTTAACAAATGGAACCTTATTGTAAAGTGTTACCATTTATTTTATTATCTGTGCAATATAAGGTGAACAGTTATTTCAATTGTATTGTGCCATCATTAATTTTACATTTATTGTGCTCGAATGTACCCATCTGACTAATAAGCCATGGCCCACATAGTAGAACATTTATTGCAAAGGGCCTTACAAGGGCAATTTGGAGCTGTTGAAATAACCTCAATAACTCCATCACCGTCTAATAAGATAAACTCCTTGGAGAAACGACCTCATAGCAATTGTACAGTCATTTTTGGGTCACCTTTTAGCAAAGTGAACAGGGGAGTGTGGAGGGAATGGGAGGGACACAGTGGATACAAGATGTAAATGATTGACTTCCATCTTGCCACCTAAGGCAGGACTCAAATTTAATTTGATAGTAGGCAGCCATTACTGTGACAGAGAAAGGAAAGAGATTTAGAAATTTATTCACAAATGTGTTTCTCTGTCTGTTGCGTTACCGGCTGTTCTGGCCCCCTTATTGCCTTTGGATTTTGAGAGAGAGCAACTCCTTTACTGGCACCTGTTAATATGTAATAGAGATTTAATGGAGTCATATCATGAGGTATCATATGTTCCTTGATCTTTTATTAATTGTACATATTATTAAAACATACTTGTGCTACATGTAGCACATACAATATGCATATACTTCCGAAGGATTCCAATGTTGGAAAGAGTGGCTGAAGTTTCATTTTAAGCTCCCTTATCACAATGTTAAGCAAGCTTTTCAAACAGGCTGTTATTGAAGGATGAGGCAGCACAAACTAAATGCAGCAACTCTGCAGCAAACCTGTATTTCTTGTGAGAGCGCAGGATTGTGTTCTTCCTTATTGCAGATGCGAAGAGGGCATTTAAATGTCCCGTTTAATATTAAGAGTCAGAGAGAAGCATGGAAAATTGTAATAACATTTTTTTTTTTTTAAATTTTGGTGCAAAACCCTTGATTAACATTATAAGTGTTCCTGATGGGACAAAACTGAATAATAAAAAGTAAATATGACCCCTTTAACAGACTGCTATGGGCATCCGCAGCTTGACCTAGGATATTATAAGTGAAAAACAATGAGAGGTTTTGCACTCTCCATCAAAATCAGTAGACATTAAGAGTGTTATATAAAGATCTACATTGGGTTGTAATTTGCTGTACCTAACCTTGTTGTAAAGTTGTCTAAATGTAACATAATACCATAATCAGCATGTCTCGTCTATCATTGCTGGAGTCTATGGCTGCATTTACACTGTCACCAGTTACGACATTTTCATAAATATCTGACATAGATTGGATCTTGCTGTGTGTAAACAAAAATACTTATATTTTGGCATCCTATATGGGCCACTTTTAAATGTGGTTCTAAATTCAATATGCATCCGATAAGTGAAGGAAAAAGAAGTGGACATCAAAACAACCAAAATAAAAATGGTTGTTGTGTCTTTATGTAGGGTAACAGCAATATACAAATAAGATAAGCAGAAGGTACAAAACAATGAATATACAGTATGTACTTGTCAAAATTTGTGGTTGACCAATAAGGGTTTTTTAATGGCCAATGCCGATATCCAGAGAGCAGGTTGGCAGAAAGGCTGATACAATGCAGATATATCACACAATTTAATATAGTAAATAACATAAACATAAAATTGCTAAAAATGTAAATTAAATTATAAAAGTTCACACAAACCTTTAACTTTGCAAAAAGAATATAAAAAATAATAATATCGTATTTTAAATGGTAGATAGCAGTTTCTTCAGATTTCTGTTTAGTCGTCCTTTGTCATTTATGTGCACATCATTTTTTTTTTAACATATTATAAAGAAGGAAATAACAGTACACAGTAGTCCAGCAACCATGGATGGCATGTCCAAGTTAGCAATTGCATTTTCTCAAAAAATACAGAATCAAACCAATTGTGCATACAGTACATGTACAGGGTTGGGGAGTAACGGAATACATGTAACAGGAATACATATTTAAAATCCAATATATTAGTAACTGTATTCCACTACAGTTACAGTTTTAATCATGGGTAATCAGAATTCTGTTACATTTTAAAAAAGTTTTTAGATTACTGAAGGGATTACTTTGCATTTTATTGTAATTTGTTTCATTTAATATTTAGACTGTTCAGTTGGAAAACATTATCCAAATAAACTATGCAATCTGGGATCTTTTGAACAGCAGTGAAACTCTTCTTTCTTAAGATGTCCTGTTGTGAGTGTAAAGGTGGAAATGACGTCATTAAGGAATTTTCCCTTGGGAGCTTAATAGAGGAGCTACAGCAGTTTTCTACAGCTTAACAAGAAAACAGTTAGAAATGCTTTCAAATGAAACATAAATCCAATAAATACACTATCACATGCCTTGTCAATGTTTTATGAGTTTAGGGTATTTTTACAAGAAATGCTAACTAATGTAGTCTTTAACAACTTATAGAAAGCTACAACCAATATAATCTATGATGAAAATGTGTGTTAGAGCATAACTTTTTTCTCTAGTAAGACCTTTGATATTAGAGCAAAGATGTACTGCAAAAATCTTATTCTAAATGAGAATTTAAATATTGTTATTCTGTAAAAAATTGTAAAAAAAAAAAAATCCTTAAAGCAAGATAAATTTAAGTGAATTGTCTTACTTGTTTATTGTCAAAACAAGTGAAAATTGTACCAGTACTGAAGAAGTAATCCAACGTATTTAGATTACGTTACTGAATTTGAGTAATGTAATGGAATACATTACACATTTTACAGCATGTATTCGGTAATCTGTTGTGGAATTCTTTTTTAAATAACCTTGCCAACACTGACAGTAAATATGACATTAACTCATAGCACACGTGAAGCGCTTTTACTTTGAAGTTGCACTCACGTGCCCGTGGAGATCCAGCACAAGCAGCAAACTCCTGACAGTTTAAATGGCTTGGATCGCCAGATTGGATTGTTTTGGACTGATGACATGATTTGTGAATCAGAGGAATTTTGATCCTGATCCCGATTCTGTCTGAATAGGCACTTCAGAGGAAGATATTAGATGAGTGCTTGACGGGAAGAAAATGCTGGATTTTTGCGAGGTTTGTGAATTACATCTGTTTAAATAAGATATCTCCATATTTGCAATGGTATATAATAGAAGTTTTATTGATATTTGCATTTTATCATTAGAAAAGAAAGTTAAAAGTTACAGGGAACTGCTGAGGAGTAGGGCTGTCAATTGAGCAGAGAAACTAAATTCAAATTGTGCATTAAATTTGGGCTGTCAATCGATACAAATTTTTAATCAAATTTCTTACATGGTGTCCCGATTAATTAATCGCAATTAATCGCATTTAATCACATATACAAATATTTGCTGAGAAAGCCCCTCATATAACAATAATTAAATATATAATGATTATACATATTTATATCAATATATAATTATACATAGCTATATTTAAATATTAAAAAATTATATATAAAAAAAATATTCAGATAATTAAAATGCTTTACATTCTTGTAGCAGAAGAGTTAATCATTGATAAGACAATACAAAAAGCAGCTTTAGAATACAATGTATTGTTTACTACCATATTATTGATCTTAAGTCAATCATTGCAAAGAGTTCACAGCAATCCATTTCACAAGTGAATTTGTCAGTCAGTTCCAGATTTATTATGAGGGCTTGTTTAAGGACCCGTCAATTTACACCTGCATCAGACTTTTTTTTAATTTATTTTATTAATGCTTATAAAACTTTTACATCTAGAGCCAAGAGGTATATTAAAACAAAAAACAGCAAAAAGGAAAATAAATAAATAAACAGTTTAAATAAAAATATAAAATTGTTTACATATTTCAATACACTTTACAGCTTTCTTGTCACTCAAATTGGAAATTGTTCTTAGGTATTGCTGAACCTCTGAATTAATAATGAAAACTAATGGTTTATAACCACCATACTTACATTTATGAATACTAAACTTTGCCAACAAAAGCAGAAAATGTATCAAATAATATTCCTTATGAAGAGACATGTAATAGCTAAAAAAAAAAAACTAATAAAACATTTTCAAAACAAAGTTGAAAGCTGGGAATGATATGATCTCTAACAATCTTATAGAAATCAGACCAAAAACAAGTCGAGTAGGGACAACTTTTCCGCCTGCAGACCACAAAATGTACAGAATATATTGACATCACAATTAAATATCTCGACAAGAAAATAATTAGTGGTGTGGTACATATAAATAAGTTTGTAGGAAATTTCTTTGATTTTATTTGTGATTAAATATCTGTGGGGTAGTTTCCAAATCTCAATCCAGCCACACCCTGTGTCAGACATGCTTGTGTAGTGTGTTGCATCATAAACATAAAATGTTTAGGCCACTGTGTCAAGTTAAATATAGTTTAATACTCAATCTTTAAACACATATTGAGATCCCTTAGTACGCATTTGCGCTCCTTCAAGTGTTTTGAACGCAAGTAATTGCGAGTAATTGCGTTATTTTTTGTCAAATGAATCGCACTGTATTAAACGTTAAATCAACAGCCCTACCTTAAATATTTTCAAAATTCTAATAATATTCTAATTTTAAAGTTGGCTTATTCTTAAAATTACGTTGTTTCCTTAATTCACAAGAGGGCACAATAAATACATAAAAGATACGGAACTATTATATTATTGCAAAGAACATTCCTGGATGTTAAAAAAAGAGCATTTTATTTTCAACTAGTGTGCATTTTTTATAAAATAAAAATAATTTTAGTCGGTCCATATTCTCAAATGTTAAGTCAAAAGTAAAATGGAACGCTTCAATAGACAGTTCACATAGTGTTACACTTGCACTGATGCCACAGTACACTACCGCAGACACAAGCTATAATAACACCGAACTACCACATTGTTTTTTATTCATTAAAATTGTATGTAGGATAGCAATATTCCCAGATAGCTGAGATATTCGACTGAAATCAGTGGTGAAGCGGCTTAAGCCCCATACACACATGCAGAGACTTCCAGCAAAAAAAACGACCTCATCGCATTCATTATCAATGAGAGCTGGTGACTTCCAGCAACACGAGCGACAGTGACCTCTGGTGACTAGATGTGGCCGTGGCGAGCGACAGGACAATGTTGAGAAAAGTTTACCTTGATGCAAATGAGGAGCGACAACCATAAGGAGTGAAGACTGTCAGTGGAGCTCATGTCATCCATCTCCTTTGAGATAAGTCGAGTGCAAGCAAGACAGAGGAGAAGTTAAAGTTTCTGTGAGCGATTTAACTGTTCTATAGGATTCGTCTGTAACCACATAAATGGATATAATATAAAATTATGCATGGAAAAGAAATTGTCAGCAGTCTGAGTGACTTTGATTTGTGCATTGAGAGTTTGTTCATCTTATTATTGTTATGATTCATTGAGCAATGCTGCAGTTAATATAAAAACACTCCCCTGCAGAATGTGCATTTTTAGAGACAAGAAAACAGATTTCTTGTTAAATGAATGAAATTGTAGTTTTACTAGCAAAATGCCTAATCTATGATCATGTTTTCAAAAGACATGGCCAGACTTGCAGTCCAAAAATAGCATTAGAGCGACAGCAGTAGAAATGCCCACTAGCGACTTCAGAGTACAAAGACTAGAGACATCAAGTAATAAAGTCGCTGCATGTGTGTACGAGGCTTCAGACTATGAGCACATGCCAGGGGCTGTTCAATCAGACAGAACACTACAGAATGGAACCGATCGTGACAATCTCGAGACACATATTTCCAAGTTGAACATCTTTCCTGACAAAATTTGTAAAAATCTCATTGCTTAATCTGAGAAATGCTTATAAGAGAGCAAGATGCAACGGCGTACCTTCACCAACTGTAAGGGGCTGTTCACATCGAACACTTTTGCAACCATCCATTAGTTTTTCTATGTGCTAGACGAAAGCCTTTGCTTCACTTTGTTTTTGTTTCTTCAGCATCTCATGCAGGAGCGCTTTTTTATTAGATGTTGTGTCTAATAAAAAATCACTTTAAAAAGCACCTTGAGACACTTACATTCTATTATACTGTATTTGTTGCGCTGTGTCTAGCCTTTTTTAGTGCAAGAATGTGATCGATCTTAGTTCTTGGCACACATCCAAAAATGAAATGCACAGTATTAGCATTTGAATGTGCTTTGTTTTTCAAAAATGTTATGAATATTAAAATGTTTATTTGACAGCCCTACTGGGGAGAGGCTGATAGAATACATGCTTTAGAGGTGAATAAAAGTTGTGTGAGGTTTCAGTGTTTCCCATTAATTACCCATTAATCCCATTAATTTCCCATTGGCGTCCCACCACAATTTCATAATGAACCGAAAATACTTTTACATAAATAATAATATGAAAGATCTCTAACGTTGTGTTTTGCGCCGTTGCTTCAGCAAAGCATCTCTCACTCCCAGTCAGTCGTCCATCTCGTTTACCATGCTTTGTGGGTGTGACTTTATTGCCGTGTCATCACCATTCACATCAATACAACCAATTTGTTTCTGATTAAGTTACTACTAGAGCACAAAATTGTTTACAAGAGCACAAAGTTCTTCATAGTTCATACCTCTTAATTTTGCTCTCAAAGTGCACCAGATTGATGCATTTAACATTAAAATGTACAAACTTTTCTTACGTGAGAACATTCCACCAAACCCTCTAGATGGTCTGAGGTCCACCAACCACACTCTCACAAAATCCTGTAGAAAACACTGGGTTTCTTTATCTGTTTAAACTAGATTTGCACATATTTACAAATTGTAAATAATATTACTTTCACTGATATTTGCCTTTTTATCATTAGACAAGACTAAAAGTTAAAAGTTACAGGGAACTGTTGAGGAGAGAGAGGGTGAAAGAACTGGAGAGCACTTTAACATTATGAGATCAAATGTGTCTGCCACGGCTCTTATATGCGGACAGTTTAAATGAAACTGTGTTGCACATCGGACTATTATTGTAGCAACAAGATGGCACGTAACAACAAAATGAACCATGACTGGTCGTTTACATACTCGGTCACATTCACATGCAAGCAGGGTGATTTTTGGTGCCCTCAAGAAACAAATTGTCCAAACGGGAAAAGTTTTTTGGTCGATGCGATAATTAAAAAAGAATATCGGCATATATCAGCCTTGGCAATATATTGGCCATTCACTAGTCAAAATGTCTGCTAAAAAAAGTACAAAGCATAGGCTTTGCAGTGTAAATGCAGCCTAAATGATAGCTTATGATCAGAGCCCTTTTCACAGATCACTTTTAGGACTCTAGATCTGATATGTTGTGGTCTGCTAGCCTCATCTTGCTTTAATGAACAATGATTTTTTTTTTTTGCCCTAAAACAGGCAACATGCACCACAAGATACATTTTCTTATAGGGGTTATGAAATGGTCTGCACTTATACAGTGCCTTTTTTAATCTAGAGGTTACCAAAGCGCTTTTCACTGTGTCCCATTCACCCACACATTCACACTCATACACCAATGGCGGCAGAGCTGCCATGCAAGGCGCTAGGATCAGTGCCTTGATCAAGGACACTTCAGCATGTGGTGTCGTGTGGGCTGGGAATCGAACCAACAACCCTGCAATTAGTGGCCGACCCGCTCTACTACCTGACCCACAGCCATGCCCCTTTATGAGAGAGTCAATCTTATCATTTATTATAGTTGGGTCTGTATGTGGGTCACATGACTTAGCTAAAATTTTCTGTGAATGTTAAACAGGTTTTTCCTAACATAAAACTAACATGGACGCCCATGATGCAGGACATGCTGACTTTGTAATAAATATTTATATATTAATCGTACTTCAGAATTAAACAATAAAGCTGCTAATAATCTAATAATCTCATCCTTTGGATAAATCCAAATGATAT
Source organism: Moxostoma hubbsi (assembly GCA_032164185.1). Lineage (NCBI taxonomy): Eukaryota > Metazoa > Chordata > Actinopteri > Cypriniformes > Catostomidae > Moxostoma > Moxostoma hubbsi. Next base: position 16,066,867 of record JAVLUX010000025.1, on the reverse strand, counting down.
AAAAGGTGACATTAAATTATTTTTTGCTAATAATTTTCTACTCTTGCCTGTTTTAGAAATGAAGAGGATGTTAATTAAGGCTTTGAACTGTGATGTATAGGTTAATTTATAGATTTACAAAATAATCTAATGTTTTTGTGCATTTCGACAGCTGTTCCATATTTGTCTTGTTTTATCTTAGACTGATACCTTAAATCTGTTTGTTTTGTAGTCAGGATGCGACAGCCCTAAAAGCTGATGTGTGTTCCCTTTTATCTCTATCCATCTGTGCCAATTCTCAGAGTTTAGTCAATAAAATCATCTCAGCAAATGCACTGCCACCTCCAGAAGCAAACACTCATCAAACTGAATGATAGTGTTTGTTTCTCATTCCTGAGACACACTCTCTGATTTCTTTCTGTCTGGTACTTCTGGGATTAGAAAGAATTCCTGGGTTTTATCAAGCCAGAGATTCACCCCTACACATGCAGAGTTTCAGACGACATTTTCTTGCAATGCTGATCGGCTTGCCGATTGCATGCGTTGTGAGGATGTTTGTGTCTGTGAACTGTATGGAGTGTGCAGGACCAGAGGATTGAGGAGGAGATGAAAGTTGAAATTATTGTGCTTAGATGTGGTTTCTGATGTCAGTCATGTTTTGCCATGTTTTGAAAGCACTTGAATTTAGAATTAGACAGATGAAAGAATTCACCTAAAGTAAAAGTTACCAAATGTCTAGGCATGTTTAATATATTCAGTATGTTGTTTCAGAATCACTTTATTACAATTTCCCAAAAAGAAAGGCCCAAAGGAGACAGTAAGCACATCTGAGGACATCTTAGGAGGCATTTACACAGGATGTGTTCTTGCGCAATTTTTTAATTGCTGATCTATGTGCACATGGATAAGATGGATGTGTTTAAGATGTTTTTTCACTGTCTTGCACCATGATTGCCATGTAAGACACTATGTAAAGTTCAAATTAATTTTGACACGTATCTCTGCGGATCAATGTCAGTGTTAAAACAATGGACCAAACAGATGAATCTGGGCAAGCGATAAGCATATTTATATACCGCGAATTTGAAGTTTTTTCATTAGAAATGTTGTATGAAAGCACTATGTCTAGCTTTTTTTAATGCAAGAATGTCCCCTGTGTGAACAGCCCCTTTACTCTTATCTCCTCCTATATCTGAAATGGTCTTTATCTTGGCTTTATAAAACCTGTATTTCACAAAGGCCACTAACAAAACTATTGTTCTCCATTCAAACACATATTAACATACTTTATATGCAATGCAGACTCAGGGTGAAACCACTGCTCCATTCATTTTACATTCCAATCTACATACATAAGAGCAGTGGGTGTTGTGTTTAAGCCAGTTGAAGTCTGAGTCTGATGTCCCATAACGCTGTCTCTGAAATGGTTTATCTGGGCTAACACTGACCAAAGTATTATTTTGTTATCGTTTCAAGAAACCCAGTAAACCTGGCAGTGTTAAAACTGAATGAACAAGGCCTGTTGGACAAATTGAAAAACAAATGGTGGTACGACAAGGGAGAGTGTGGCAGCGGAGGAGGTGATTCCAAGGTCAGCCTCAATGTGACAAATCCAGCGGGTAAAACCACAACTACAATGGGGGGGGGGGTTACCGGCAACTTGCGCTGACCAAACACTCTAGACAAAATTTAGACCAAATCTAGTTGTTCTCAAACAAAAAACAACTGGTTTCTCAACCAAAGACAATCTCATTTAAATTCAGTTTCTTATAAATAGTTTTGTACTATTTTAGAGTCAAATTATGCTGCCAGATCTTTTCACCATGGCAACCAGTCAATAATAGCTAACTTATTGGCATTATTCTCAGAGGAGTGTTTACAGCCTGCCGGTTACCCAAAGTGATATAATAATACACATCTTGCAGCAGGGAGCAAGGAAGCATCGCTAGATGGAGTATTAATCCATATCACTTTCACAATGAACTACCAACATTTTTCTGATATGTGTGTGTGCAGTCAATTAAAAGCAAAGAAACACAGAACAGTTGATATTGATGGGTATGTTTGTATTGTGTACTGAATAACATAAAATAACATAGATAATGTTATTTATGTTATTTCCCTGGTTGAAGAATCCCAGTTAACCTAGCGGTGTTGAAGCTCAATGAGCAAGCCTTCTTAGACAAACTGAAAAACAAATGGTGGTACGATAAGGGGGAGTGTGGAAGCAAGGACTCCGGAAGAAAGGTCAGTTCACACAGTTGGTCCAGATCTGTTCCCTTCAGTTCAGTCTCCCCAGAACCCTTCCAGTAGGTTCAGTCAACATCAACATGGCCAGCACTTAATCTCTCTCCAGGGTAACATTTCCTTCAAATGGGCTGGTAGAGTTTACATTAACCCTCATGTTCTGTTTGGTAGATGACCGCAAGTTCATTTCAATAGCTCAGAAAACATACTTAATTTTTAAGGATCAGGTTGATAGTTCATGACTTTTCCGATGGATGGATGGATGGATGGATGGATGGATGGATGGATGGATGAGATAGACTGATGATAGATAAATAGACCGACAGATAGATACAGACCGACAGATAGTGTAAGTGCGAAAAAGTCAGAAGAATACACACCAAATTTACTTTGTGTTAATACAGAATTACACTTATGCAAAGCATTAAAGTGTTGCTAATATTTTTTTCTTACACTTGCAACTTGATTTACACCTTCACAAAACCTTCTGTGTGCAGACATATTATTTTCAAGTTTGCAATTTGAGTTACGCTTTTACAAATCTTACTCTGTGCATGCAAATCATTTAGGCCCTATTTTACCTTCATAGATTGCTCTCTCGCTGGCTGACAGAAGCTGGCACTGACAGATCACATGTGTCAGTCCTCCTGACACTTTTTTCTCTAAGTTTATTTAAAAAGCATAGGACACTAGCAATAAACAATGGTGAACTCTTCTGAATTGCTTTTCATTTTCTTTTTAAATGTAGGGTTATTCATGTTTAAATTACTAGGTCCATTTATCCTTGTACTATATTCATTTCTAACTGGAAGGAAAACTTTAGCTCATTGGTGGCTGGGTTAGTGCTAGCTGCTATTGCATTGAACAGCTCTGAATGTTGCCCTCCTCGTTCACTCTCACTCCAAGGAATTATAATATTCTATTCTCATAGATCTATACAGTCATACATTTTTCTGTAATTTACTTGCTATTAGAGAGGGTGAATTACAGAATTGGCAGAAAACTGGCACGTGCTATCATTCAAAAAAATTAGGCTAAATAAATGTATTGGAATGGATCTATTCTACTGTACTAATGCCTTAATAAGGCATTACTTCCAAATAATTTAGAGTTCCAGTTTTCTTCCAGTGAATTTTATACAAGGAGAAATGGACCTGATAAATTGCAAGTATATGCTCCATATGAAAGCATTTAAAACATTATTATTATTATCATTATTATTATTATTAATAATAATAATATTAATATTAATATTAAAATGAATTAAGACCCCTACTAGAATTTTAAACTCCTCAATGTCCATGTAGTAATAAGCAGCCGTTACCTAACCCACATTAAGTGCAAATAGTACAGCCCACAGCACAAATTATAAGACACTTTAAATTGAAAAATAGAAAATTGGTGGTAAATTATTTCAAAAAATTATTTCTATATCCACAATTTAGAAACAGTAAAATTGAAGAAAATGAAAGAAAAAATCAATCATTCATTCTTGAAGTAACCGGCAAAGAATAATAGATAGATAGATAGATAGATAGATAGATAGATAGATAGATAGATAGATAGATAGATAGATAGATAGATAGATAGATAGATAGATAGATAGATAGATTCTTTTATATTAAATATTAAGAATGCAGTCAACCTCAACAGAACATGAGGGTTAAAAATGCATTATATTTGCTCGACTGAGATGCAGAGTATAAAAGGATGTTTGCAGTAGGTAATATATACATGATTTTAATTTATATGCTTTTTGTTTATAATGAATTCATGATTTTTTTAATTTTTAACTTCCTGAATTACCAGATGGCTCACTGTATGATGCATTTACACTGTCCAAAATAGCCTGCTGGTCCAAATGGAACTCTGGAGAGAGACTGATGGTCATATTGTTCAGACCATCAATAAGAAACCAGCCCTCCTCTTGGTCCTGAACCTCTGTTTTCTCCCTCCCCTCTGCTCTTTAAGTGTGCATGTATTTGGATAAAAACCTAGTGGACAGCTGACTGTGCTGTTATAGGCCCTGGCCCCCACACCCCCACCACACCAAACTCACTTGCATGGCAGACAGAGACCCCAACACCAATCAAGTCAAGTATCATCTTGCCTTAATTAACTATTACATTTTAAACAGAATCTGCTAAGTAGAAAAACCCCTAGATTGTTAGTGTCATTAAGAAGGAAAGATAGCATCTTTGTTGTTGAACAACCACAGATCCAAATCTCCATTTAGATTCAAAGCCTAGTCTGCATGGGTGTCAACCACTAATACTGATTTTTGACTGCAGTTGTGACACTGTATGTGTATGTTTTAGTGGCTTGTGATTTAGTGAAGATGTAAAGTAGTGGGTTAGTCAATTAGAGTGGAGTAGAAGGTGAATACAAATTTTCTGCCCATGTCAGTGCATGAATGCATGTGCCTAATTTTAAAGGACTGAACATTTGATCAATTATGTCACATTTTAACATACTGTACATTAAATGTATACACTATAAGTTATCAACATAGGTAATTGCATGACAACCAAAGTATATTTTTATTATGATTATTCTAATTGCTTAATGAATATCAGCAGACAAAATCAATAACATTTCATTTTTTTTTACCAAAATATACACTAAAGATAGTTACTTACATAGTCATGACATTTTATACTCAGATGTCATACTTGAAAAAGAAAAAAATAACACAGTTAAGCTTTTATTTTAATCAATATTGATTATTTACGATTAGCTAAATTAATGTGGTATCATGTCTTTGTCTATTAGATGAATGTGTTGAATCTTAAATTAATATGAAAGTGTATCTTGAATGTCTGAATAAGTGTATGGGTATGTGATGTTTGTATTGTTTTTGTCTAACTGTCAGTGTGTTTGTCACTTTAGTCATGATGTTTAGTTTGTATGTTGTGCAATACTCTCATAATTTTTCCATCTCCTCCCACAGGACAAGACGAGTGCTCTTAGCCTCAGCAATGTGGCTGGGGTCTTCTATATTCTGATCGGTGGTCTGGGTCTAGCCATGCTGGTGGCCCTGGTGGAGTTCTGCTACAAGTCCAGAACAGAGTCCCACAGAATGAAGGTGTCTGCACGGGCCGCTCAGGCCTTTCACTGCACTGCCTTAGACAGCAGCTACACTGAGCTGCAGAGTTATGGCCTGTACGGTGCCGACACTGTTAAGATATAAAGCACTCTGGGGTAGGAACCTCGAGAACTGTGGAGAACATGGCCACATCACACCCGTGTAGCAGCCTAACCCGCCCCCCATCTTACCGTCACCCCAAACTCAAGGCTTCTGCTGCCCACTCTCAGCGATCAATCTTTCCTGTTTATATAATTTCTTTCTCCTCACATCTTCTTCTTTTGTGTCTCTTATTTTAAAGGGATAGTTAAAAAAAAAAAATTAAATTGTCATGATTTACTCACCCTCATATCGTTCCAAATACTTATTGTGGTATTTTTCAGTGGAACACAAAAGTAAAATTTTAAAGGATCTTCAAGAAACTCTCTTCCATATTAATTTAGTTCATAGTGGCATACGTTATTTCAAGCTCCAATTTTCTACAAGTCAATGAGTTGAACTCTATAACTGGAGTTAATTTTTAAAAGAACCAATTCATGAGCTCACTGAGGGAGATTATCAGCCAATTTCAGGCTGTTCTTCACACAAAGTTAATGTATAGCTTCAAAAGACTTGGAATATAGTGCTCAAGTCATATTCGCATGGTGCTTTTATGTCCTTTCTGGACCTTGACACATTTGGTCATTATCAGCTGTTATTGTTTTGAAAAGGGAAGAAGGAAATTCCTCCTTTTTTGTTCCACAGAAAATAAAAAGAAGCATGAGGGCGAGTAAATAATGACATAGGTTTACATTTTGGGTTAATTATTCTGCCCTACAAAGTTGAAATGCAGTAACTACACAACTCTGAAACTGAGAAAAGAAGCTTGAATGTAACTTTCAAGCAATTTTTCTGCAATTGTCACAATGTTTTCTCTGATCAAAGTTGAGCCAAACACATCTGTCACAGGACAGATCGTAGTCTAAGGGCGTTTTCACACCTGACTCACGTGGAGCATTTTTTTCAGAATCTGGTGCATTTTCTCTCTTAGTTCGGTTCGTTTAGATATAAAGTATATGAACACAGCAATAGCACTTGGATCTGCACCAAAACAATCATTCTGAGTCCACCTAGATGAGGTGCCCTTGGACCGATTGCAAACAAACCCATAAATGTTTCGCTTGTGGTGAGAATGAAATCCGACCCAATGGACATTCAAACCAAACAATATCTCTATAAAAACCATAAACATACCTGAAGAATCTTTGAAGAAGACATCTGTGTGTCAGCACTTCATCATCAAAGCATGTATATAGGCTTTTGGTGACTATTTTAGATATAGTTGTATGTTTAAAATAGGAGTTGTTGTATAATTCCTGAGGGAATTATAGTATGGTCGCTTCTCTCGGATAGTGGCAGAACACAGATAGGATGGCGTCAGCCATCATTGTAACAATTTTAGCCTCTGTTTCAGAACAAATCAAATGAGCTACAGGTCTGAAAATGCCCTAAGAGACCCTATTTCAATCATAACTCATTTCCTTATACTGCAATTTGTCTTTGCATGGCAGAATTGCTTTAATTCATTTGATATTTTCTATCTTTGTCACTCTTTCTTCTGCTCTTCTCAGACGCTCTTTGTCTGTTCGCTGCTCTGTCCATAGACCAGAGCTATTTATACGCATGGTGTCTGTTCATTCATGAAGAGTAAGTGAGCAAGTGTTCTCTGGAGACACTGCATGTCTCTGTTTTCAACCATGACTCCAAAAATAGTCCATCTAGACTGATGAAAATACACTATCAGTCAGCTCATCTGCTTCATAAAATCAGACCAGCATCAGGTCTTATCTAATGAACTTTTGCTGATGTGTTTTTAATTCAAAGTATCTATAAGGTCATAGTATACTGTATCTTATTCCTTTAATATGCAATCTTCAAATGCAGGCCAGACTGACAAATCAAAGGAACGCCATTGCAAAACTACACCCCCGAGAGGTGGCCCCCAGTGAACATCACCCGGTGTATATACAGATACCTTAGAGTGATTTTGTGATCAGTATCTTTATCACAGGCAGTTACCCAAAGCAAGCTTTGTAACAAGTTTAGCAGTGTATTACACACTCATGTGTAATAGCACAGATTAATATTGATGTGCTTTGTTAATTCAATTGACAGGAGTCACATTTCACAGCTGTCCATTTGTCATATTAAAAGAGCAGGACTCTAAGCCATTACGGGCAAACTAATTAGTCTGCATCAGGCTTATAACCTCATCCCCCAATGCACTGAAGTGTAGTGCAACGAAATCATTCCTAGATTGGAAAAATACGATTTAAAGGGACGCATCATTAGGCCTGCTTTCAAGCCCACTGGCTGTGAATACAATAGTGAGGCTCTCTTCACAATGGCAGCAATAAACCAATGACATTTCTCTCTGGGGTTCTACATGGCTGTAGCAAATTAAGCTTGTGTTTCACGTCTATCAAAGCTGTTTATTGTCCACACACGTCAACGATGCAGTCAGCTTGGTTTTGAAGTCATAAATATGGTGGTCTGGGGGGATGCAACACAGCGGCATTATGGAAGCAATTAAAAGTTGTCCACACAACACAGCATTAGCCCACACTTGTTCAAACAACAAATAATTTATAACAGAAGTGCTCCATAAAATTATGGTTAGTGCAACATGGAATTGGCTGGGTTTCCATTGGAATAATGTGTTATTAAATTGTGAGCTAATACTGTTGTGATGTGGGTTAATATACTTAATATAGCAGTATGCTTAGTATTTGATTGGTTCCTAAAATGTTCAGGGTTGTACACCATTCAGAATTGAATTGAGAATGCTGTTAAATTCCAATTCAGTTGCTGTATTTGAGCTGTATTTGAATTGAGGTTGCAAACAGAATGCAACATTTTTATTCAAATTTTAATTAAGGAAGTTCAATCAAATGGAATGGAATGCAAATAAGTTAATATAACTCCTGTAATGGTAGCTTTAAATATTACATTTCATAGTAATTTTTTTGTATGAATTATCCATAAACCTGTATTTCCAGAAGCATTAGATGATATTAATAATCAGTTTTTAAAATATCAGCTTTAGAATATGTGGTAATGTTTTACAATAATGTTGTATCTGTTAACATTACTTAACAACATTTATTAACATGAACTACCAATAAACAATTATTCATAATTAAAAAATATTTTGATAAATTAAGCAAAAAATGCTGTGGAATATAATTGTTCATTGTTAGTTCATGATTGTTAATGCATTTACTAATGTTAACAAATAAAACATTATTGTTAAGTGTTACCGCATTTGTATGTGTGTGTGTATATATTTATATATATGATTTAATTCTTAAATTTAAATTACATTTAAAATTAACATATAAAATGTTGCTAATGGTGCTGTCTCCCCCCAGAGACACTGACTTTGTTTACATGGACACCAGAAAGCTGTTTTTTATGTGAAAGTTGCTTGAAAGCTGGAAAGTGGTATTCCCTTTAATTTGCAATGTGTTCATGGCTTTCTCTTTATTCCCGTATATATGGGGCTCAGCCAGTAAGCAGTGTTCTCCACAGTAACGCAATTTCACCACAACACTTGTGTAAATAATCAGAGGAAGACTTCGCTATTGTATTCTCTGTTGCTTCGCTTTATTTCCGGATATTTCAGAGTTAATGCTGTGTTTGTTTCCTTAAATTCCATCGTGACCTTCAGAGGAATTGCTCTTTAATAATGGGGTTTCTCTTTTATGTGAAACTCTGGGATTCCCCCAATGTATTTGAGCACATACACGCTGATGAGAGGGACAGTAGTCGATATATTAAATTGTTGTGTATAAATGCGTATATTTTACAGTGTATGTGCTTTTACCATTTCCCACTGTTCTTCTGGAAATGTTCTTTCTGCTATGTTGACTTCTTGATATGATGTATGGCTTTATCCTATGACGTTAGTTATCCGGTCTGTTCTATGCATATGCACTATTCAATAACCTGTGAGAATGCAGCTAATGCATTTTCTTAGCCAAATAAGCCACGTTCTCCGGGAGAAACCTATGTGTGTTAAACCGTTTTCTCTTTATGTCTTAAACGGCATAAGGAAAATGGCTTTCCCGTGTACGTGATTTCAGAGCGCCGCTTTCTTACGTGCGTGTAAACGTAGTCGCTGTACTTATCAGTTGCAGTGAGGAAACATAAAAGGTGTGTTCACAAAATAAAAATAAGTTGCAGGCTTGTAGATTAGTTCATTTGACATAGCTTCCGCAACAAGTAACCTCAGAAAAGTTGTGTAACTAATTATCCAGCCATCACATGACAAAACAAAATGCTTAAATCATCTTTTACTGTCTCCTACTAATAATGGGGCATCTTTCAAACTGTCCTTTGCATATTTCCATATTCTGGCTAATGCTGTTGTGTCTCCATCCCAGCAAACCATCAACGATGCCATGCACTGCTCCACACTGACCAGGATGAGTGGTAATGGTAGTGGCGGAGAGAACGGGCGGGTCGTCACTCATGACTACCCCAAAGCTGTGCAGACGTTGCCATGTATGAGCCACGCAGCCAGCATGGGACTGGGAGCCTCTGGCATGTGACCAGCCTGATGGAGCACCACGAATCACATGTAACGCACGGACCTCCCGTTCACCTGCAGTCTGCCCTTGTGTCTGTCTGCCCGCAACAGACACGCCATACTGCCAAAATGCACTCTTTACGACTCTGCTCAGTGAACAGCCACCAATAAAACTCTTTTCTATAGAAAAAAAACAGAAAAGAATAAAAGAAACATTTAAAAAAGAAAAAAATGTGCTGCAATAACAAGCCTGTGGGACTTTTTGGGGGGTAAATACAAGTGTTCGTTTATGTCATGAATTTAAAAAACAAAAAAGACATGTCTTGTGTCTAGTTTGACACTTGCGCTGTGCCAATATTATAAACCTGTTTACTTCTGTCTGATTGTGCAATATTTTAGTTCATATCAGTGTTCAGCAATGTTGTCTCTAACTTGACTTTCTTTTCAAGAATTAGATAACAGGTATGTTTTTGCACAGAAATGGTCTATAAAATTACAGTTCATTTTCCTTTCATGCTGGAAAAGAGTTTGAGTAATCTAATAAGCCTTCAATAATGGCTAAGCTCATATTAATTTATATGAATCCAGTGCCCTATACAGAAAGACAACATTGCTCCTTTCTCTTCACCCTTCAAGCTGAAGTATCTAACTTTTTCAGTGTTTAAATACTTTCTTCTATCCCAACTTTATATGCAGGGACAACTATAAGTAAGCCACTCATAGATTAATTTTCTTGAAAACTGTAAACACTGTATTTCTTTGGCACTCTAAAAATTTGTGTGTTAGTTTTGAGTGACCTACCCCAACAACGTTACTCAACTAATGGCGTGAGTTGGGGGTGAGACTATCTGGTTGTTTGAACAACTGCAGATTAGGAGGCGCATTCAGAAAGCTGCTTTGAAAACAGCGTTTATTTTTGCAATTGCGTTCGGTGACGCTAGTGTCGCAAAAATTACATACTTCAGCTTTTACATCTATCACTCATTACACCGATCAGCCACAACATTATAAACACCTGCTTAATATCATGTAGGTCCCACTCGCACCACCAAAAACAGCTCTTGCCTGTCGAGGCATGGACTCCACAAGACCTCTGAAGGTGTCCTGTGGTATCTGGCACCAAGACATTAGCAGCAGATGTGGGGCCTCCATGGATCAGACTTGTTGGTCCAGCAAATCCCATAAATGTTCGATCGGTTTGAGATCTGGGGAATTTGGAGGCCAAGTCAACACCTTGAACTCTTTGTCATGTATCCTGCAACAATCTGTAGGTAGGTGGTACGTGTCAAAGTAACTTTCACATGAATGACTCACACACACTCGCCCATCCACATGGTCTAAAAGAAAACGTGATTTATCAAAGCAGGCCACCTTCTTCCATTGCTCCATGGGCCAGTTCTGATGCTCACGTGTCCATTGTAGGCGCTTTCGGTGGTGGACGGGTCAGTATGGGCACTCTGACCGGTCTGCGGCTACGCAGCCCCATACGCAGCAAGTTGCACTGTGTGTTTTGACACCTTTCTATCATGGCTAGCATTAAGTTTTTCATTAATTTGTGCTACCATAGCTCTTCTTTGGGATAGGACCAGATGGGCTAGCCTTCGCTCCCCACGCACATCAATGAGGCTTGGGCCCCCATGACCCAGCTGGTTCACCGCTTGTCCTTCCTTGGACCACTTTTGGTACGTACTATCTTCTGTATAGCATGAACACTCCACAAGACCTGCCCTTTTGGAGATGCTCTGACCCAGTTTTCTAGCAATCACGATTTAGCCCTTGTCAAAGTTACTCCTTATGCTTGCTAATTGTTCCTGCTTCCAACACATGAAATTCAAGGACGCTTGCTTCCTAATATATCCCACCCCTTGACAGGTGCCATTGTTCACTTCACTTGTCAGTGGTTTTAATGTTGTGGCTGTTCAGTGTACTGTATATTGAATATGTCAAGAAACATATCAGCACATTCAACAATCTGTCAATAGTGTAAATATTCCAATGTAAATCTGAAAACGAGTGAGGGGTGAATTTGATTTTATTGTCGATCAGTAGAACATAGTTGAACTGGACTTGTTGATTACATTGCTCTGTGATTTCCCACCTCAAAGACCTTGCATAGCTGCTATGCCTCTTTCGGGCACCATACCTCATCTTAAATTGGACTCGGGAGTGAGCTGCCACCTGCTTGATCGCCATTACATTGGGAGCTTTAGCAGGAAGGACGCATTATATTTAGCCTCAGTAAAAATGTTATAGGCACCTGAAGTTATATGTACTTTAATGAGCTAGTTTGTCCCCAACACACAACACTAAAGTGAAGCCATTGAGAGTACATTCTGAGAAGATATTCTTGCATGGTGTTCACTGAAATGTCCCTTTCATATTTTGATAAAAATACTTTGTTGATGATTCATTCACATGGCGTATGACTAGCCTGCACAGAATCTGCACCCAGGATGTCCCAAGTAGGTTTTGCAGCAGCCGGTAGATTTACGGAAACACCATAACAGGGCGGGTTAGCTCCAGAAGGGATGGAGTTATTTCAGTAGAGGGTTATTGTCAACTTCAAAAGGGGGTGACTTCCATACACGGTTAGGGCAAAGAAAAAGGTTAGATGGGGCTCTGTGTACCTCTGCTGGTGGTTTAGAGCTCACACCCCTTTTTGCAGCTTTATCCTTCTTGAATCTCCACAGATTTCTACAGAATTTCAGTAGCCATAACTCAGTTTGTACACATCACCTGACTTTTTTGTGTTTGTTTATTAAAGACCCCATGTGGCTTGATGAGCACAGTTTTCCTTCCTGTGTTGATGTATTTATTTTTTAAACTTTTTGAATTTTTTTTGTCACAGCCATGAACCATGATTAGGTATAGAGGGAGGGGCATTTCTAGAGAGCATTATATTAAACAAAAATCTGATTAGTGCAAGATTAATCATTAGTATTTTTATTACTTTTTCCCGGAAGAGAAAGACTGTAAATTTTGAATGCGGATATCTGCTGAAAGTTTATTTTGTCAATGTTATGGACGATGGCAGCTGGAAGGGAAGCAATAACTGTGTAGCTCCCAAAAGCTGATTAGATTGCTACTCAAACAGTAATAGTTCTTAAAACAAAACCCAGCTCAAAGCTGCTACAAAATAGGCAAAATATTTATATAATAATTATTAAATATTCACATTATTAATGATGAATTAAATGTGTTATGTTAATTTGCAAATAACTGCTCATGCATCTCTGTGCAACAGAACACACTGCGCTTGACAGCTACACATTTACATTTCATTCGCTGTCAATCACGCATATCGTCTCGGGTTACTTAACTGTTAACCCTGTTCCCAGATAAAAGCGAAACGAGATGCTGCGCTGACTTAGCGCTTTGGGAACAACTTTAGATGTGACCAGCTGTAAATAGGTGTGCAACATGTCAATGAAATTGACCATAATTTATAGCCTCTGCTGGTGACATCATTGTATGCATCTGTAGCAGGGCTATAAATAGATTCGCCATAGGTGCATCGTCAGATATTTTGTCTGAAGAGCAGTCCTGGGGCATCCCAGTGCGGCAATGAAGCGCAGCATCTCGTTCTGCTTTTATCAGGGAACAGGGGTTACAGTTAAGTAACCCGAGATGTTCCCTGTCAAAAAGCTACACTTTTATGCTGCGCTGACTTAGCACTTTGGGAACAAGAATACACACGCAACCGCACTGTGGATGTCCAGACCTCTTACGGTTGTGTAGTGTGCTCACAAGAGCATGAGAGGTCTCAGATATGAGCTTGTGATGTTGACTCAAGGACATAAGAGCCCGGAGTGGCATGAACATCCAAACTATAAAATCTTATGAATGTGTGCGGAGGACCAGCCTGCCGCATCGCAAACATTCTGCAGAGGGACACTTCTAGCCACGGCTTTAGAGGAGGCGACCCCTCTGGTAGAGTGAGCCCTGATACCTACTGGCAAAGCTTGACCGCGTGCCTCATAGGCCAGGGAAATAGCGTCCCTTACCCAATGCGACATAGTCTGCTTGGTGGCGGCCGCCCCCCTGTTGCGGCCCCCATGGCAAACGAATAGTTGCCCTGACTTACGGCACTGGCTAGTGCTGTGGACATAAGTCTGAAGGGCACAGACTGGACAAAGTCTGTGAAGACTTTCCTGCTCCGGCGTTGTAAACGGCGGGGAGCAGAAGGCTTCGAGAGTGACCGGATGTACAGTCGAGAAAGGAACCTTAGGCAGGTAGTCAGGATGAGGGTGCAAATTTGCTTTAGCCTTTCTTGGGGCAAACTCTAAGCAGGCTGGCAAGACAGACAGAGCCTGTAGATCCCCAAATCTTTTTAGAGAATTAATTGCCATAAGAAAAACAGAAGTATACCTTGAGAGTCAGAAGTTTATCAGATGCTGACTCTAGAGGTTCAAAGGTGGTCTCAACCAGACCCTCAAGGACTATTTCTAAGTCCCATGAAGGGATCCTGGTCCTAGCAGGAGGTCTCAGTCGCATGGCTCCACAAACGAAGCGAGCGAGCAGAGGATGTCTCCCCAATGGCACCCCGTCAATCAAGGTGTGGCAAGCCGATAGAGCAGCCATGTAAACCCTGAGAGTGGCAATTTTTCCTGCAGAAAGTCCAGAACTGAAGCAATCTGGCAGTTAACTGGATCTGCATTATGTGCACTGCACCATCTTTCAAAGACACCCCATTTATTGGCATAACTTCTTCTAGTAGAAGGAGCCCTAGCACTTAGAATAGTCTCAATAACTTCATGCAAAATCCCAGTGTCCCTCAGTTGGTACCCTTCAGGGGCCAAACATGAAGGTTCCACAGCTCGGCCGGGGATGAAATATTGTCCCCTATGCCTGAGACATGATGTTCAAGGTGAGCCGTTGAGGAGAGACATTATCTACAAGAATCATTCCCTGATCGGCCAGCACAGCGCTATCAGTAAGAGGCAGGACCCTTGCTGGTGAACTCTGGCCAAGACTCCCGGGAGCAGAGAAACCGGGGTAAACGCATACAGGCACATTCTGGGCAATGTATGCGCCATCGCGTCAAGTAGAGCTGGCATTGCGATGTCTGTTGAGAGGCAAAGAGGTCCACTTCTGCCCTGTAAAATCTTACCCAGATTTGTTCCACTACCTCGGGGTGGAGTTTCCACTCCCCCGTCGGCATTTTCTGTCTGGACAGTATATCTGCTCCCACAGGCATCCAGGGATATAAACTTCCCTGACTGACAGGAGCTTGCCCTGGGCCCAAAGGTGACCTCCTTGGTGATTTATGTAAGAGACTGCTGCTGTGTTAACCACCCGCACCAGGACATGGCAGCCACTCAAATGCTGGGGGAAGTATTTCAGGGCCAGAAATACAGCCATCAACTCAAGACAGTTGATGTGCCAATTGAGCTGATACCCTCCCATTCTCCTTGAGCTGGACGACCACTTAAGAGCGCTCCCCAGCCCGTCAGGGAGGCGTCTGTCGTTAGCAACCTGCAACGGCAAGACGCACCTAGAGTGGGACCCAAAGTAAGTAACCGGGGTCTTAACCACATAGAAAGGGAACGAAGCGTGCGGTGCGTAACCCTTATTAGCCTTAGGGGACTGGCCCTCGGATGAAATTCCCTGGCTTTTAGCCACAACTGAAATGGTCTCATGTGCAGAAGGCCCAAAGGGATCACCGAGGACGCAGATGCCATGAGACCTAGTATTCATTGATACTGACGAACAGTGCAACCTTGGCCTAGACTGACTTTGCTCAGGGTGTTCTGAATGGAAACGATTCGAGAGGGAGACAATTGTGCCCGAATCGTGATCGAATTCCATACAACGCCCAGATAGGTAATTCCCTGAGTGGGATAGAGAATGCTCTTTTTGATGTTGAGTCTCAGACCCAGAGAAACCAGATGAGCTAAGACGATATCCCTGTGCTGAACTGCCAGTTCTTGAGACTGTACTAGTATCAGCCAGTCATCTATGTAATTCAGAATGCAGATGCCCCGGAGTCGCAGAGGAGCCAGTGCTGCATCCATGCATTTCGTGAATGTGCGGGGTGATAGGGCTAGGCCGATTGAAAGAACCCGATACTGGATTTGGGGCATGTCTGTCTTGATAGTTAGCATCTTGAACTTGAACGCCCTGGCTGAGCGATTCAAGCCTCGAAGATCTAGATCGGACGCAACCCCCACCCTTCTTGGGAACCAGGAAGTATCTGCTGTAATAACCTGACTCTTTCTCTGGAAGGGGAACATGTTCTATGGACCCTTTGACCAAGAGATTTTGCAGTTCTTTCCACAGTAGACATGCTTGCTCCGGTTTCACGGCAGTGGAAAACACGTCGTTGAAACGCGGAGGGCGGCGAACTAATTAAATTCTGTAGCCTTTTTCTGCTGTTCTTAGGACCCACATAGAAATATCTGGCAGAAGTTTACATGCTGCCAGGTTCTTTGAGATGGGTATTAATTTTGACTCTTCCTGTTGAGGGGATGTCGAATGTTCCGTGTCCTGGACTAAGGCAGAAAGCAACGGTACACCCAACATTTCGCTGGAAGCGTCTAACTCCCGAAACACCAAAGGCGGCGGGAATGGAGAGGTTTTGTGTGGGTATCGGGAGGGTCGAAGTGGATGATACACGCGCCCCATCCCGAGGGGGGCTACCCCCACAAGGTTGGGCGCAAGACCGTCAGGGTTTTTTCCTCTTAGAAATTATTGCCCTGAGGTCTTGCTTTGGGGGCAGCTGAGGCCTCGAGCCGGACCCCAGTCTCTACGAGAGGGAGCACGACTCGCCATGCTTTGTTTCTGAGCCTCCCTTCTAGAAGGCCCGGGGTGGGGCTGAGTGGACGACGGCCCCTCCCCCTGAGTGCGGCGAGGAAGGAATTGCCCGAAGGCTTCCTCATGATTTTTTGCCTCCTGGAACCTGGTGATAACTACATTCGTAGCATTACCAAATAAGACAGAAGGTGAAACCAGGGCATCGAGAAGGAAAACTTTGTCCTTGTCTCTGATGCCCGACAGGTTGAGCCATAAGTGTCTCTCCATGCTGACTAAAGCAGACATAGACCGGCCAATGGCATGGGACATGTGCTTTGTCATGCGGAGAGGCAGATCCGTGGCTCCACAAAGCTCGGAGAAAGCCTCCTCGTCAACCATGGTGCCCGCACTCAGGTCCTTCAGCAGATCAGCCTGGTATTGCTGTAACATTGCCATAGTGTACAGGGCAGCACAAGCCTGACCTGCTGCCTGATAAGCCTCCCCCACAATCGTGGAGGTGGTCCTGCACGGCTTTGTGGGGAGAGTTGGTCTTTTTAACGATGATGCCAAGCCAGGCGAGAGATAACCCGCAAGTGTCTCTTCAACTGGCGGCATCACCAAATACCCCCGTGCCTCAACACCCATGATAGTCAAATATATCGACGTCGAGGGCATGAAGACACGGGAAGTATAAGGTTTCCTCCATGAACGAAAGAGCTCGTCATGGAGGTCATCATAGAAAGGAAGGGACTAATGAGGCGTCCCCTTCCCTTGGCCACCAGACAGAAATCTGTCCTCCAACTTGGGAGCGTTTGGGGTTCTCTTGTTCACGTGGCCAGTCTAATTGAAGCCTGGCCACTGCACGAGTAATCACCTCAAGTAATTCCTCCGATTATTTATTATCATGCCCGGATTGCTCAGAGGTGGGTAACTCGAAGTCCAAAGACTCAAGAGATTCATGGTCCCCCTCATGAACCGAAAAGGTGCCGGAGCACGCTTCAGGATCACGGGAAGGAACAGCTGGATCTGAGGAGAGAGCGAGCGATAGGGACGGACCTGTCTCTCACTCACACCCCATGATGGAAGTGTGGGCGCTGACTCTCGGAAGTAAGCAAGACGAGTGCGAAGCATTTTGACTGAGAACAGATCGCAATGCTCGCACCCGCCCTGCCCCAATGCCAGAGCAGCATGCTCTTCCCCCAAACCTGATGTGTGTCCCTCTCAGCAATAGAGCGTAAACAAGGGAACACACTCCGCTTGCTCTGTCTTTCAGTCATTTTCTTTTTTTTTTTTTTTCTTTTTTTTTTAGAAAAGTGAACGGTTTCTGCGCACTGCCTAACAAAATCTAACTCCTAACAGAGGAAAGTAGAAAGTTTCTGACGGGCTCATGAAGCACACACAAACAGAGTGATCTGAAGGCAAAGATCTGACAATGCACCTGTGACGCATCTATTTATAGCCCTGCTACAGGTGCATCCAATTATGTCACCAGCAGAGGCTATAAATTCTGGTCAGTTTCATTGACGTTTTGCACACATATTCACACCTGGTCTCACCTAAAGTTGTTCCCAAAGCGCTAAGTCAGCGCAGCATCAAAGTGTAGCTTTTTGACAGAGAACACTGTTTCATATATTGGCCGTTTATTGAAAATTCCCACCCATTTAAGAGCTTGACCAATCATCATATATAAATCATCATTGATCTTTTGTGCCACAGATTTGAATGGTACTGGTATCTGCCATAGATTTCCATTTAAATATTGATGAAACATCAATAGGCCGTTCTGCCCTGTATACTGTGCACACTGTGACATAGTTCCTCATGAGATGATGTTAGTAGAGATATCATTGATCTGCTACTGGTGCCGAGTTGACCTTTCAGATCTCCAGGCTTTATAACTGCAGGCTTTCAGAACATGGCTTCCAGCTCCACTCTGTCTATTCAACTGGCTTTTCACTGCACACTGCCATTGTTCCACAAAGCATGGCACACTATGTGGCCATCGCACAACTTACATTTCTCTGTTTTTTTTTCTTCTCCAGTTTCTTGACGTATTTTATTAAGCACAGAACACTGCGGTCCTTTATGGACTCATATGAGAGCAGTATTTTATAAGCAGTAAAGATTTGTAAAGCTCAAGTGAGACATTTGACATTTATACCACTGTGAGATTTTGAAGAGGTTGATTAAACTAGTGTTTTACACATGGCAATGGTACATGAATAACCACACTGATAAGGATGTTGATTTCCATTAGTTAAAGGAGAGAAATCTGGTTCTTAGTGTTTCTGCTATAACAATGTTGAACAATACTTATTTCAGGGTATTTTAATGCAAAATGTATTCTACGTATTCAGCTTCTTGACTATTCCACAGTCTTGATTAATTTGGGACATTTGTTTGTTTTTATTTTCTGTTGATCACAAAAGAGAGATGTGGTTGAATAAAATGTATTGGAAAAATAATGAATAAAACAAACAAAAATAAAACTTTTCTAACCAGTCATCAAGCGCTTGGTCATTTCTTTTTAATAGTTAAAGGGAAGTACATTTTAGCCATAATTATTTGTGACAAATACTTGTGCGTTTGTACAGACTTTTATACACAAGGCAGACAAAAACAGGGTGAATTGAAATTGAATTTCAATTTATTGAAAAGAGGCCATCTCTGAAACATTAATGAGAATTTCCAACAATAGATCTCTAGAGCTTGACTCATTGTAGAGTGTTTAATTTGCTACAGGTGCATCCCACACATAATCACTGGCATTTAACTAGTAAGTACATGTTGCCTCAAAACCATAAATTTTAGGAATGATTAATTCTTCAATCGAAGTCAGTTTAAGCTACCCTGGAGAAACAACGGAAGGAGTTAATTGGAATGCCCCATGGTTCTAATTATGGAGATGTTAACCAAATGCTAACACAATGCTGAACCATGAAACAGGTGTTTGTTGCCTAATTTTTTGGATTGGTCTGAAGCCATGCTTGGCATTTGAAGTCTCATCAAGGTGTGAAACACTGCAGAAATCTAAACGGCTTTACTGCTACATTATCAATCACGTGATAAATTTGGCATAAAGTAAATCCTGCACCAGTAACAGATGTATCCAATATTATTCATAAGCACCCATGTGCTAAAACTTCAATGATCTCCAGTGTTTGATCCTGCATTTCTTTGAGGGTAAAAATACATAATTTGGAAATGCAATGATATTTGAAAGTTTTTGCGTTTTCTTTCTTGAAAATGTTGGCTCCTGAGATTCATTTGTCGCCATCTGCCAGATGACTTTTAGATGCAATCTAATTCCTCACAGGTTTAAACAACTTCATAGAAAGAACTATGTCATATTCTAATCTTTATTTTATTTTTAATTTTTTTTTTATTTTGGCCCTTTTTATTAAATTTAATTTTTTTTAATTACATTTATATGGTGGCACAATTATATTTTTGTCTACAAAACTAATTTCAAACATTTAAGCATACACCTTCAGATCAAAAGATTTTTAAGATCATGAGAAACATTTCAGGCAAGTTCAGTGAGGGGGCTTTGAGTTGGCCAAGACATCTGTTGTAGGGCTCCCTGTTCTTCTATTCTAATGTTTTATATTTGCAAATGTAATGTTTGGAAGTCTAACATTTATATTTCCTGTTGACTCAGTAAAGCTGAAGATATAAATAACCATCTTAAGACAAATGCTTTTGTGAAACATCTTAAGCATCTATATATATATATAGAGAGAGAGAGAGAGAGAGAGAGAGAGAGAGAGAGAGTTGGGGTATTTGAGTTTGGACTCGAGTCACGAGTCCAATTTTAATGGACTTGGACTTGTCACAGACTCTAATGCATTTTTACTCAGACTCGAGACTTTGAGTCCAGCCGAGTTCATGACATTTGTGATGCAATGAAAAAAAAAAAAATAACAAAACAGAAACTAATGAATATCATTGTCTGCATGCAGTTGTATTAGCCCCTGAAGTCGTAGACATAGACAGAGTTGTTTCACTGTTAAAACAAGCACACACACAGGCATACCAATACACTTGAATGTTACTTCAGAGACTACTCTATAACATCGACTACTGAGGTGGTTGGCACGACGAAAACATAAAGACGTGTATGTATACTATGTAATAGTACCTAAACAAGGCAGTTTCACATGACAGGGGACCTGACAACTGGTAAAATTGCATGTGGCGTTTGTACAAACAAGACGGTGCTCTCATTGCTGATTCATTGTGGTTAAAAACTTAAAATCAAGAACTTCATAGAGTCAAGTCACACACATCATGTCTCTCACAGTTTACTAAAAACAGCCTATTGAAATAAAAATACATAAAAATAGTATTAATATTGGATATTAAGTCTTTTTATGTCGGCTTCTGTAGTCTCTTGTCCACGCAGTGTTGTCAGCTTGAACTTGTCCATAATAGCTTGATGAATTAACTGTTTAACTTTTTAAATATTCGGGGGATATAGCGTTATTAGTAAAGCAGACAGCAACTCTAAACAGATAAACAGCACCTATTTATTATAGATTGACTATTTTCAAAGCATTGAATGAGCTGCTTAATATACATTCTTTTACTGCATTTGTCCACCATTCACATTATTCAACCATTCACAATAAAATATTAGGATATTTTGGGCAGTGAAATGTTTTGTTTAGAATTTAATTACAGACTATAAAATAAATATATTATTCAATATTTGTGCATGAAGCTAAATTTAATGTTTAGAGAAGAATTTAGTTGGTAAAATTTTTTTTTATTTTAAATGTTTATTTTATTTTTGAGTAAACTACCGAGTAACTTATACACATCTTTTTTTTATCCTATATCTCTGACACTTTTGAAGGATAATTCTGTTCAATTTATAACTCAAAATTATTATGCTCTATGTTTTAACAGTTAAAGAAGAGCTCAATTCAGTTTTCATTGGTTGGTATTTAAAGATTTCAGACTGATCGCAGACCAGCGTGTCTGCTGCTCAAGCAAATATCAATTATTATTTATTTTTTTTATATTCATCATCTGTGGCAGCTGCTGCGGGATGCACACGGATGCATCAGGGATTTAGATACATGAGCAGCATGCAGAACTGCCCTGCATTGTGCCGTTTCTCGATAATTAAATAGAAAATCATGTCTGTGACGACATGGCCCTTATATTATCAGTGGGCTTTTCCAGTATTTTTGGATGTAGCATTTGCAGTCAAATCGTGGGACGTAACTTCTCAGTGAGTACCAATTACTAGCCTACTGTGTTGACTCATTTGTATACTGTGTTTTCCGCATGCGCAGTAACATGATTTAAGAGTTTTCATTCGTATGGACGGAGAGCGTTTTGAAACGAAAACGCTGTTTTCAAATGTATCCGGATGAATATAGACATAGCCAAGTCTGCAGGTAGAGAAAAAACATTCAGAAAGAAATTTCAGTATAGATTATTATTTCTTTAGATAGGGATCATGTTAAATAAAACTAAATTGAATTGAATTGACAAATTGATAATTAATTAGAAATAAAATCTACATTAAAATTCAACACATAACCTTGTTTGTAATGACTAACGCAGCTTTCTCTTTCTTTAGTCTATGTTTGAGTAGAGGGGAAAAAGCAACAAATAATTGAAATGTCAACAGAACACAATCAGAATTGTGTTGAAGGATAGTTTTGGCTTCATACACCTAAAGCATATGCTTTCATTCTGAAACCACTCTGAAGTTTGTTCAGCAGAATACTAATCATAAAATGTATATATGAAATGCAAAAATAGGTGTTTTTGTTACATTTATATTGACAAACTGTTCTTCTTAATTGTGAAGTTTAAAATAAATGTAAAATATTAATGTTGACTTTACAGTTACAATTTTAATTCAGATTCATGAACTGATTCATTCGGACTCTGCCTGTTATAGACTTGGTCTTGAGTCTGACTCGGCCCCATTTGAACTTGGACTCAACTCGGAATCGATTGTTTAAAGACTTGGACTTGACTCAGACTTGACTAAGGTGGACTCTAACTCAACACTAGCGGTTTATTTAACCAGTTGAGCTATAATCCAAGCTGGTATACTGTGTGAAGTGTCAGATGTGGCATTTGCAGTATTGTCCTGTTATCTGCTGTGACAAAGGAGAAAATTCATGATTTGAACATTGGATGCTGCTGTCAAGCAAAAGGAAATCTGGGTTCCCCGTTTGTCGCTCACTTCGACGTTGTGTCGAAGAAGCGACACTAGGGGTCTCTCTTGAGCGCCAAATATGCCTCTGATCTATGAAAAAAGGCCAATGAGAGTTGGTGAACAGTATTTGCATACCCCGCCCCCGGATACGGATATAAAGGCGAGGGAAATACGCTCGTTCATTCAGTAATTTTCTTCGGAGCCAATGGTCGTGTATGCAGCCAGCTGCTAGTGACACAACTGTTTCCTGCTTCTATCCTCTGACGCTCTGCTTTGCTGTTGGATCGACGGCGCACTTCAGCGGCTTTTCTCTTCTCTGCACGGCGTGCAGTTTGCCCCTGGGCGCTTCGACAGTGCAGAGTTAAAAGAGTTTTCCTCTAAAGACTAATTTTCTCTGTAAAAGAGTTTAATTCTCTGAAAGAGCAATACACAGCGCCGTTGAACGTCCTTTTCAGGACACGTCTTTTTAAAGATGCCATTCAACCCCTGTGTAGTTTCTGGATGCGGTAGAGTGCTCTCCGCTTCAGACGACCACAGGCGCTGTCTCGTGTGTCTGGGCGCCGATCACACCGAGGCAGTGTTTGTGGATGGTTCATGCTCTCACTGTTTCAATAGAAAGTACGCCACTCCAGCCGCCCCCCGTGTCACGGCCTTCTTCCCATGGGATTGAGGATGATGCGGCTGCCGATGGAGGCGATTTGGGGAGGGCAGCCCCCCGACACGCTCGTTGACCCCCGTCCGTGCTCGAGGCAACGGCGACTCGCCTCCGGGACGGTCTTCCAATCCTCTGGAGCTCGAGGTGTATGAGCTCGCCACTCCATCGGAGAGCATGGCGTCTGACGCTGACACCTCCCTTGGACTGCCGCCTTCGGGCCAGCACGCCCAGGCTGAGGCTGATGCACAGATGTCTGACATGCTTGCCCGGGCCGCCGTCAGTGTGGGGTTGGATTGGAACCCTCCATTCTACCCACACCCGTCACGGCTGGATGACTGGTTCCTGGGGTCTGGGCGCGCTCACAGCTTTTCCCTTCGTCAAAAGCCCTGCTCGTCCGCTCTCGCTACCCTCGATGGCGGAACGGCCCACGGGTATACGGCGATTCCCCAGGTGGATAGGGCCGTTGCGCTCCATCTATGTCCCGGTATCCCTACCACCAGGCGCGGGCGCAGTGCCACAAAGGTCACCGCGCAGGCACTCGGGCAGGCGATGGCCACCCTTGTGGTCCAGGAACGTCATCTATGGCTCAACCTGGTCAAGATGCGTGAGGCCGACAAAGCTTGCTTCCTCGACGCCCCTGTCTCCCAGTTTGGCCTCTTTGGCGACACCGTCCCACTGGGTGGTGGACGCCATTCTGTTGGCCTATCACATCCAGGCCGTGCCACCCCCCCTACGGGTTCAAGCTCACTCTACCAGGAGTGTGGCATCCTCATGGGCACTGGCTAGGGGCACCTCCCTAGCAGACATTTGCAGAGCTGCGGGCTGGGCAACACCTAACACCTTTGCGAGATTTTACAATCTCAGGGTTGAGTCAGTCTCGTCCCGTGTTTTCTCAGGTCCGAGCCCGTAGAACTCGGTACACGTCGACGGTCTGACCGGGTGAATCGCTTGCGAATCTCTCTGCCGAGGTAAAACAGTGCGCCTTCTTCCCAGGAGACCCCTTTTAGGTTCCTGTTCGATTCCTCCCTAGCCCTCTTGGGTCTGTAGTTCAGCGGAGGAACTCGCCGACCCAGTCCACTACGGGTACCCCAGGCTACCCCTACTGGAATAGGTGCTCCACAGATCAGGCCTCCTACATGGACTCCTCCTGTGTGTACTTCCATGGTATGGTCACCTTACGAGCTGATCCGCGTCTCCCTTAGGCAGTCCTTCGCTGCCCTCTGGTCGCCGTGTTGTAGCAACTCCCCCCTCCTCGAGGCTGGATCTACCACTGCGCCATTCTTCCCACATGTGACCGAAGAGGCCATGTGATGTATTTTGCCACCTTTACCTCCCCTTTCAGGCAGGTGTGGCCTCCACAGGGTCTTTTCCCCCTGAAAGAATAGGTATTCGGGTAAGACCCCCTTCCCACGATGCGGTAAGGGCCCCGGCTGCTCTTGCTCTATGCCGAGAAAACATAGAGAAAAAAGAGGCCCAGCCAGGCTTGGCCCGTTCCCTAGTTGGAAGCGTCGCCTTGTTCCCCTCTAGGGTAACCAAAAGGATTCCGATTACTTTTTTGGTGCATTGGGGAAGTGTACGTGCAGTCTGAACACAGTTGGTCGCTTGTGCACGTGAAATAACTGCCCGCTTCTGTGTCAGCAGCACACATACACGGCTCAGCGCATGGCGTGATTTGAAGTGGACCCTTAGTGTTGCTTCTTCGACACAACGTCTCGTTCCCTCCATCAGGGAACGGAGGTTACATACGTAACCAAGACGTTTTCTTCTTATTTTCCAAGTGGTTGATGACAAATGTTAACTTCCTTAACTTTCTTAATACTCACAGAATATTACTCATGTCTAAAGTGAAGGTAGACAAAGGGTGGAGCCCACCTATTTGTGTATTGTCCGCAGCTCTTGTGCAAGAAATGTTTGCATTTTTGTGAAAGTCCTTACATTTATTTGTGGATCTCATTCAATTTATTAGTGAACCAACTTTCTATTTGTGAATCTCTTTCCATTTGTCTCTGAATTAGAAACAATTTTAACTCAGTTTTTGCAGTTGTTTTCAGCACACCTCCATCTGCACCAAAGATTTTAGAAAATACAAACTGACCAACACACTCTTAAGGAAACATCAGTCCAGCAACTTATATCCTGTATAACCAAAATGTTATTCTTATTCTTGTGCCATTACTCTGGTGCAGAGTAAAAAAAAAAAAATTTCTGGTTAATCGCAATCATCATTTGAACAATCTTGATACTGGTTCTTAAATTCCAAGACCAATCTTTTTACATTATAAGCAAACCTCTACAATGCGAATAAATCACTTGCATATGCGACAAAATTTTGTGCTTTGCAATTAAAAATGTTATTAGCCACTGGGTGTTAAATGTTCAGATTTCCCTCACCAGTGATTCAGTAGTATATTGCAAAGAATTTTGCACTGAGATAATTTCACTGTGTGTTGAGAGTTAAAGTTTGGTTTGACTCGTTCCATGTAATCATGGGTCCACAACCTTTTTGACATGAAGTGCCATTTTTCCTTAATGGCCATGCCAACACTATAAACACTATAAAAATGTAAGTTATACACCACAATATATACATGCAATAATACTCACATTGACTGTAAAAAAAAAAAAAATGCACAGTACTAGGACGGTCAGAATGTGCAATGTTCGAAGTATTGTGAGCAGCATAGGTTCAATTCAATTAAAAATAAAAAAACAATTTATTTCATTTACAAAACCAATATTAAAAAACAAATAATTACTTGTTTTTCGTAATTTCGACTTAATGCTCAAGTTCAAAATGTTAAAAAATAGCCAAGGGACACTATGTGTTTTGATTATTTGATTTCACTAATATATAGCTTGAATATTTGATTCACACATATAGGTGGGCCCAAAACAACCCTTTCTTCTGATTGGTCAACCTGCACCATCGTCTTCTCAATGCTGTGAGACAGAAGAAAAGTTCTCTGCTGTTTTGATAAATTCATCTCAGTTCATATTAAATTCTTTACCAATTATTCTCCAAAACACACCACATTTATTGCAGCTGAGCTATATCTCTTTCATCAAGTAGCCAGATTTATTAGACAGCCCTACACATAAACCTGCTGTCTTTGACGTTGCTCAGGTTTGAAAAGGCGTGGTTTTAAATGAGATGACAAAAATAATCATACATTCATTAGAATATTGAAGCAAATGCCTACATTTTAAAGACATAGGTATACGTTTAACTACGGGGTAAAGTTAGTTTTAGGTTTTATATTTTTTGTTTGCCTATGATGTGTAAGGGGCTGTCTGAAAACTCCACCCACAACTAAAGCATCACTGGCATCAGAGCAGTCATTTATTTGACTGTTGACTTACATATTCTATCCAAAAATACATTATTTAAAAATAAAACAAACCAAATAAATAAATTAAAAAAATAAAACATTTCACGAGTTTTAGTAGATCGCCAGAGTGATGGCTGTGCATATGAATGTACAGTATTCACTTATATTATGAAAAAATTCCTAAAATTAACAAAAATTTTATTTTCACATTCCAAAGGTTGTAGTAAGTTCCCAGTGGACAGACTGACTTACAACAGGTGAGATTTATCAGTCCATCTACTGGGAACTTACTACAACCTTTTGAATGTTAAATCAAATTTTGGTGAATTATTATTTATTTATTTATTTTAAATAATCTAATTCTATATTCATATTATTAGACTTACCGTAAAAATCTCACTTGTAGTAGATCAGTCTTTTAACTGGCAACCTACTACAACATTTGGAATGTAAAAGTGTACTTTTAATGTTTTATGTATAACTTGCACATCAACTAAATGAGTGATTGGACACCGCCTGTGTTTAATAGTGAGTGGAATGTTCAGATGGTCCCTTAAGTAAGCTAAGCAATGAAAGCTCATCTGAGAATTTTCAGTCATAATTCTGCAGCCACACCAACTGACAGTTCTGAGTGCAGTGTTTTATTTCTGTAAATTATAGTTATATACCATTTATATTTATATACTATAACATCAAGACAAATGTGTGAATTCTTTACAAACTTGCCGCCGGCAGAAAGCGTGGATGCGAGAAACCGAATATAAAAAAAAAATATCTAACCTATAACCAGCTTTAACCTGCTCTGGGAGCTTTGGTGTGAGGGACTTCATGGAAATTATGCTAAAGGAAGTTCATGAAAGCTAGTCTCGCAAAAGTTCGATCAATTAATTAAAAATCAGCATTAACATAGCCTTCACATTTGTCAGATAATAAAAGGCACACAAAACTGCCACGCATACAATCCAGTAGGTAAAGGTTATACCATATTCTCATTCAAAAACAGGGATGTCAGAATGATCCAAAACACTCTCACTGTGAAATTGTCAGGATTCATACAACCTTTCGAAATTTGGCTAATTCGTATGATATTGTGCGACTGCACTCGTTTGAATTGCTACAACTTTTATTACAGCCAATGATGTCGCTGGACATCTTTTCCATCTAATACGCGACAATTACTTGCTTCTGTCACACACAACGGCTTCCTATCATGTTTACACACTCTACTGATTGGTTAAGTTTAGATAAGGGTTTGGGTTAGGGCATATTATTAATAAGTATGTCCTTGTACGTAGAACTCACGCTTACTTCTGCATTAGACATTCGGGAATTTGCATGTGATGAAGTCGTATGAGTTTATGCAAACAACATCTTTGAGACCATACGAAATAGCCAACTCATTATTATGCATGTATGTGTATTTATCACTTTGTGGGGACCAAATGTCCCCATAAGGATTGTAAAACCCGAAATCTTTGACGTTGTAGGGACATTTAGAGGAAAACAGCTTATAAATCATACTATGTTTTTTGAAAATGTAAAAATGCAGAACGTATTCTGTGAGGGTTAGGTTTAGAGGATAGAATATATAGTTTGTACAGTATAAAAAACATTATGTCTATGGAAAGTCCCCATAAAACATGGAAACCCAACGTGTGTGTGTGTGTGTGTGTGTGTGTGTGTGTGTGTGTGTGTGTGTGTGTGTGTGTGTGTGTGTGTGTGTGTGTGTGTGTGTTTGTGTGTGTGTGTGTGTGTGTTTCGCTCTTATCAATTGCTTCGTGGCAATCCTAATGACTGTCCTAAGGCTGAATCACATGAAACCCAGTCTGCATTCAGTGAACATTTTACTGTAATGTGTAGGCACTGTGTCTGAGATATTGATGCATATTTTTTAACCTATTGACAGGAAAGTCCAGGATCCAGCTGCATAAAGCGCTGTTCAAACCCAGAGCCTGAAGTTTCATGCCAAGCTTAAAAGGCCACAATGATACTGAATGCTGAGTTGTAGTCCACAAACAGCATCTCACATGTGTGTTATTTTTGCACAGTTGAGAGAGAGTAGTGTGTAGAGCAAGGGTCGACAAACTTTTTGACATGGGGGTGCCATTTTTTATTTTCCTGGTCAATGCCTGTGCTGATGCCATTTGCACATCACGAGCCGATCAACTACTTAGCCCTTTTCAGTGAATCACACCTGCAAAATCCTAAAATGTTATTTCTAGGTTTAATTTATATTTTGAATAGACTCGATTTTTTTTAATCCCACAATGTGGGTTTAGGTTGTCTTTTAATCTTTTAATGTAATTTTGAGTGTAACTATGGTTTAAGGAGAGTGTACCTGTATACTGGGTTGGAAATCTCAAGGAATAATAGTGGTGTTTTCCATTACATGATGTGTTGTTCTGAAAGCAAAAAGAAACACATGAAACACGGAATGTACAGTAGGCTGTCATTCTCGCAGCCTGACCGAAGCAAAAGCGGGCATGTTTACTCGTGCGATTAACCAAATGTGAAGCGCTGTCGGCTCATGATGCGTGAATGGCTTGCACGCGCTGCACAAGTCTGTTGGGAATACTGCAGTCTCGTCAAATTTTAACTCTTTGTTTAGCCTCCCATTCAGCTCATGACAACATGCTGCATGATCATGAGGAAGGATTACATTAAAATGTAGATTGGAATGCATGTGCAGAATTTCATATGAATAAAATAGTCTACTCCTCTCTCACCACTGGCATGCCATCTTCCTCATGAACAGTTGACGCTGTCACTCGAGTCGCGTTCAACACTACAGCAGCAAGCGCACAAAACAAACATTTTTTCACTCTTTTCTTTATTTTTATATCAGCACTGCAACATATCAGTGCCTACTGTATAAATACTTACATCCGCGTTAAGTGCAAATGTTTTGCCCTGCCGATCGCGATTGTGAAAATTTCTGCATGTGCAAGGTTGGCGCATACACAGCGTTTTACAGATGTGGGTGGCTTTGTCTTATGGACAGCACACTCCCAAACACAGAGATAAGGTGCAATTTAACCTCAGCGTACAGAACTAATTATCTAAATTCTTTCAACACTGACAATGCTTGACCGGCACTGAACTAAATTCACACAGGATGTAAAAAGTTGTGAAATAATAACAGAAGACATGAATGAAACATGATCTTACTTCAGTGTATAATTAAACTTTACATATAACTTGGGACTGTGGGACATTGTTCATGTTTTTTACCGTAATAATTCATAGAAAAAGGTTTCCAAACTTCTCTTCTAATTGACAGATTCGTCCAAATCAGACAAGCGTCCTTAAAGTGATAGTTCAGCCTTTAATTACTATTATATAATAGCCAACAGAGCTGAAATATTCTTCTAAAAATCTTCATTTGTGTTCAGCAGAAGAAAGTCATACACATCTAGGATGGCATGAGGGTGAGAAAATGAGAGCTTTTAAATTTTTTGGTGATCTGTCCTTTAATTTGATGGATGGAAGAAAGAAGTCAGTTTGGAAAACATGGTGGTGAATGATGACAATTTCCATTATTAACAATAATATAAATATTATTATTAATCATTATGTAATGCATGTAAAATGTGTAACATACTAGAATATAGGAGAGTAAACATCCATTATTTTATATGTGAAAGTAACTAGTTACTCACTACTTGAGTATTCTTTTAAATGGATACTTTCTTACTCTTACTCAAGTAAGTTTTAACATGATTACTTATACTTCTACTTGAGTAATTCTTTTTTTATTTAACTGTACTTTTACTTGAGTAAAATGTTTGGCTAATCTACCCACCTCTGCTTGACATATTGGTAGTTATTATTAGAATAAAACTTGCAACAGTATACCCCTTATGTGACTGCCCTGAATTGACTCTTTAACAGAGCCCTCTGCACACTGCAATAATAACCTGCCTTTTTTCACATCACAAAAATCTTATCGATGAGACCATAAAAGCATTTAGGCTTAACCCCTGCAAAGTATGAAAGAAAAACTTTTAAAGGCAATCTAAAAGAGCAGTATGCCTCCCAATAGCCTGTGCTGTTTGACTGCTCACACTATGACTATAGCATTTAATGTGTTTGATTGTGTGGGCCTGAACAGCATACATAATTAAGACATAGTGTGGGTGTGTGAGAGCATGAGAGAATCCATAACACCTGCCACTGTATGCCTTAGTCCCACACTTTTTCCTTTCTTTGCCATTCTTTTGTACACTCCTCCCTGTAAATTGCATTATTCCTCATCATTCTTTCTTCCTTTCAGCTGCACATTTGTGTCATAGCCCAATTCGTCATGGCTGCTTTTATCTGAGGGTATCAGATTTTCAAGAAAACACTCACTTGGCATGCAGATGTTACCCAAAATGATATACAATGAAAAATACAAGCAAATGCGGTCATATGCCTCCGCATCCTATCTTCCAGGCTGATATCAATCATGAACCGTAAGGAGGGAGGATATTTGACACTGCCATCCCATCATTGTGATTAAGATGGAATGGCTCAGGGCACCTGGACAGATGTACTGTATGTGCTTTGAAAAAGCAAACATACATGAAACATGGTAAGTCACCTCCCTTTAGATTGTAGAACTCATAGCCTCTGCAATACTAAGGTAATGTAAGTGTGGACCCACTATTATAGTTCAGTCTGAAATCACCAAATACTTATTTTAACTGAAAGTCAGTAAATGTAGTCTGATTACAATAATTTCAAAAGTAGCATTACTAAAATTTAATTGATTAGAGGATTCTTGTTTGATCCCATTAGGATAATTTGGGATTGGTGCCAAAATATAGAAATTTCAATGGCAAAACATTTTTTGACAAGGGCTTTCTGTAAGAAGTGAGTGTGTTTCAATGCAGAAGAGTGGGAGTGATAAAACGAAAAAGCACGCACGCACACGAGAGAGAGAGAGAGAGAGAGAGAGAGAGAGAGAGAGAGAGAGAGAGAGTGAGAGAGAGAGAAAGAGCACATGCTTGCATAAACATGTGAAAGTGAAAGGGGGGAGAGAGCAAAGAGAAGCATTTCTTTTCTGTTGGCTCATCAACAGCTCCCACTATTCTAAGGTCTGTGAGAAGAGGAGTGACCGGTTAATCATGCAGGCTCATCAGCTCAATGACAGAGATAGATCCCCTGCTTCCACTCTCCTGCACTGCCACGGGTGATGCGTACGAGTTGCGTTAATGCGCTCATGATTTCAGTTCTGTCCTACAAAGACACTCTTCACTGTTTCATCCCAGCCATGTTAATGCACATCCTTTGATCTCATCCAAATCTCCTCTCTGCCAGGGAAATGAATGGATAAACAGCCTGCTGAAAATCAAAAGTTAAAATGAATGCTCACCCTTCTGTCTCTCTTTCTGAGTACATCCACTATGGCTGAATAGGACAGGGTTTCTTGGCCAGTGCTCATGTTGTGTATAGATGTAGAAAGTCACCGGGGGTAAGATGGATGGTGAAGTTAAATGAGCAACGCAGAGAGCGGAGAGATGTATGGCAGCATGCATGGAGTGAGACGGGATGATGGATGAAGGGATTAAGGAGTCACACTAAAGTCTTGCTTGTCACCGTCGAGAGGGCAGTGAGGAACAGCCAAGCTGGACAGCCCAGCCTGACCTCTGGCCTGTTACAAACCCGACCAGGGACATCACAAGAAAAGAACAGCTTGAAATGCTTCCCACTTGAATGCAGATTGTTTTTTACGAGCGCTTGAGTTTTTCTAAAGCATTTCTGCTAGAGTCCAAAGTCTACTTAGTTTTTTACACGTACGCCAGTGTATGGGTACAGTCGAATGCTGTAGCGTTTCAAAGTATACTCCATTTGACCATGTGCATGAACACAGGCAGTCGCCATGTGTGCACTACAACTACTATTTCAATACTGGACTTCTCTTAAGGAGATTAGACCCATAAAAGATGAATTTATAGTCTTTAAGATTCAAGTTACACAAATGCAGGTATTTCCTGACCTCCTAACGCTAGCATTCACATAAACACAGAAACATGCTGTACTTTGGGATTAAAGAAATAGTTCACCCCAAAATTAAAATTCTCTCATTATTTACTCACCCACATGCCATCTTAGATGTGAATGACTGTCTTTCTTCAGCAGAACACAAACAAATACTTTTAGAAGTACATTTCAGCTCTGTAGGACTATAAAATGCATGTGAAAGGGTGCCAAATTTTGGAAGCTCCAAAAAGCACATATAGACATCATAAAAGTAATGCATACGACTCCAGTGGATTAATTAATGTCTTCTGAATCTAAACGCTAGGTGTGTGCAAGGAATAGATAAATCTTTATTAAAATTTTTACTAAAACTTCACAAGGGACGATGTCATGCAGCCTCTCGCGTGAAGCGCATTGGCAAGTTCTCACGAGAACTGATGTGCGAAATATGAAAATTATAGAAGCGCAGTGTTGTTCACAACAGAGGGGCATAGATATTCATACATACTGGCTGGTCTGGATAAGTCAACTGTGGCGCCATCTTGGAACGGTCAACAAGGAGAACTGTTTGTAATGATCTGAATGCAAATTAGGAGATGCCTTAGACAGAGGTCCTTGCTCAGACCACAGCATCGCATTTCATTGCAATTTCATTGCATTCATTTAGCAGTTTGCAAAGTAGGCTAAAGATTTTTTTATATAATGAAATTATAAAGGAGGGGGAGCAGGGTAACATTCATATTTTTATATAATACAGTTTGCAGGGCCTGAAATTTGGTGCGGAATTGAGGGTTTTGCGCACAACTTTAATAATTCCAGCAAGTTCCATGTTCATTATGCTGGAAATTCCTGTGTACTTTTATTCACTACA
Source organism: Moxostoma hubbsi (assembly GCA_032164185.1). Lineage (NCBI taxonomy): Eukaryota > Metazoa > Chordata > Actinopteri > Cypriniformes > Catostomidae > Moxostoma > Moxostoma hubbsi. The sequence goes on along the minus strand of JAVLUX010000025.1, from coordinate 16,033,251 downwards.
CTGCAGCTGCGAATTAGTAAACCAAAAGATACACTTGAACAAATCAAATCAATAAACTTGTTTTTGTATCAAATAGTAATTCCAAAAGGTACACAAGTAAATTTGCTCTGTCTCTCTCTCTCTCTCTCTCTCTCGTGCAGCTGTCTGCAGTGTCAGAAGTTTACACATGCGCAATGAGGAAGCGCTTTGTCACAAAGTTACTAAACTTAAGATGTTACAGAAGTATAAACCTTTCTAAATCTGTTAATTTGACATGCAAATTGCATTATACCATGTCTCCAAAAGTGAGCGACGCAATAAAACTATATTGTTTAAAATCAACAAAGCTGACGTAGGAACGTTCTGTAATTTTTTGCCACCTTTCATATCTTGGCGTTCCTTCCTTTTAATTCCCCTCCAATCTGATATAGTTCCAAATACATACAATCGCGATCTTCATTTGAATTTTCGCTTAACATTATTTGTTTCGTGTCGTCCGTTGTGCAGATTTTGCAGAGTTAGTGGTGGATGCTTGCACCAAAAACATGCACAGAAATGAACTCCACTTCTCTACAATGTAATTAATAATAATATTAACAAAAATAATGTCTGGATGTGTTAAATAGCCTTGATGTAAAATAAAACTTTATATGTATAGTTAGTGATACAATAATCATTTTACAAATAATTTACCACTGTATGAATCATATCTCTGACTAGCCTACTCAGTGGCAGATTTAGGCATGGGCGACATGGGCAGCCGCCCAGGGTGGCATCTTGCAGGGGGGCAGCACGAGGCGGCGGCAAACTCAACTGCCAAAGCAAATACACCCCTCCCTTCAGTGCTTCTTTGGAAGCTCCGCCCCCCCAAATTCATGCACCCAAGATGGTTTAACGCTCACCAGATCCAGACACTCACATCTCTCCTGCTACTAAATCTAACATCACAACAATAGCATATATTGGTTCTGTGAAAAATAGTTAAATTCATGTTACCCAAGAGCAACTTCTGGTTGGTCTGTTCCACTTTGTTTTTGTCCCATTTACAGAGACAGGGCTGTGTACAAATACTAGATTTTTGTCAGCCCACCCATAGAATGGCAGTAAGCAGACTGTGAGGAGATATTTGCAGAATTTGACAAAAAGTGTATTGGATTGAATTACTGAGTGCACCTTTAAGTGAAAGGATAGTATTTGGGATAAAAAGCTCCCATGTTGCAGGGGCTAAAGACTCCCATTAAAAACATTGTTTTTCTTAAGTGGCAAATAGATTTGTAATAAAACAAAAGACTCATGTGATATTATATCAATTACCACCCCAGATTTTCCCAGTAAAGTCACAATCCAGTGTGCTCTGAGATATACAGTATAGCACATCTAAGATTTAGCAAAACAAGCTTTTCCACATTTTGATCTCCGAAAAACATGGCACAAGTTCAGTTAGAAATCCCTTGGCTGTTCCAAAACTACACAGACGTATAGCTCATGGGATAAATATCTTAGCCTGCATATTCAGACTTGATTTTTTGAGCTGGCAGAAGTCCACCAAAGGTGTTATTGCCCTCAGCAAACAGTAGGATAATATGAAAAATTACTTAAATTGGAAACATGCAAGACTGACTTATTCCATGAAACTGATAAAGTATAGTGTTACAGTAGTTTGTTAAAATCATTATGATGACTTAAGATTATGAATTCTCTTTCTGTAGTGTGTAAAAAGCATGTTGCAATCTAGTGGTCATTTAACATGCCAGTCTTTTGTATTTTAAGGAAACATTCTACAAAAGGCAGCCACTAAATCAACACATCACATTGGTGTATTAAATAAGGATCATGGCTAATCTGATAATCTTGTCAAGCAGTTGTGACATTTCAATTGAGTTTCTTTTCTCTCTCGCCTGCTCTCCTTGCAAGAACAATTTTCCTTTTTGCCACCTCAATCTATGGCCTGGTGGGTCTTTAAAGAGTGAAATAAATTTATATTCACAAGCATTCACTGGACCATTGCACTGGAATGCAAATAGGCTGGCTGCAAAGAGGGGAAGTGTGAAGGCTGTCATGTCCTATTGTGGATTTTTTAAAGACATGGCATTTTTGATGAATATTCTAATCCCACCAAGGCCCTCTTAGTCTGAACTTTCCTTATCTCTCTTTCCCAGTCATTATCTCATTAAAAGGCAATCACAGGCCACCAGCTCTAATAAACCTGCTAGTTTTCTTTTGAAATTGGGAAAATTTACATTTTTGGAACCTGCCATTTTGTTTTTTGTGATTGTTTGTTTTTTGTTTTTTTTAATTTTCCATGACATAAACTGAAAAAGATTGACTATTTATTCATACACATATCTAGTTACCTAAATACAGTATATATATATTGCTTTAATGGCATAATTATGTAGCCTTTGCATTGTTTACAAGTATAAAATTAAAATGTATAATAGGGTATAAAAGGAATCTGTCACTTGTGCTTATGGTGATTAAAAATGGTTGAGCTCAAGCAAGACCAAGTGTCTGCATGTCTAGCTGGCAGGTTTAAATCTTAAAACCTCAAAAGCTTCATATAGCCTCAGAGATTAAACTTATCCTGGTGATCATGCAACACACCTTGTAGAGTCATAAATCTAGAGACACACACCAGCACTGCAGCTCCAATGTGTCTACATGCTGTAGACACATTGGAGCTGCAGAGCTCCTGGGGATGCAGGTTTAAATTAGGCCTGCTGTATTTACCAAACCCATTTCCCCCTCTCTATACAGTATACTTTCCTACTGACTAAAGGTTTTTAAAAACCCATACTTAAAACTTAAATTAATTAAAAAGAAAGAAAGAAAGAAAGAAAGAAAGAAAGAAAGAAAGAAAGAAAGAAAGATAACCAATGCAATGATGTTTGTGTATTAGGTTCAAGACAGAGTGATCAAGTGGTAATTGTTAAGTTGGCAAACGTTTCAGATCAGTCACTAGCGTGAAGCACAAGCAGTGGATGATTCATAACAACAAAGTTACGAGGAGGCCATGCTTACCCCTAAAACAGGGCTGGACTGTTAATCTGGCATACCGGGAATTTTACCGGTGGGCCGATGCACTTTGGGTCCGATCAGGGGCGGACTGGCCATCAGAAGAAACGAATCCCAACCCACCCCCACCCCCAGCTCAACAATTTATGGCTCAGCATTTTGGTGCCACTAGTGGCAGTCTGTGGGATCCCTGAAGGACTCTGTAAGGAGTCGGCAGTATTAAGGGGGTCGGAGGAAAGGCATAGAGTAATAGGTCTGGCCAGGCATCTGCAACGCATCCTGACCCAGAGGGCTGGATTCCTCCATCAGGGAGAACCAGAGGGGGCAGTGGGTTGAGGATGTTGATACAACCTTCACCTTGCCAAACCATCTCTATCACCTCCAGGTTGAGTCTCCAGTCCCCAGAGGGAGGTTTATGGCGCGACAAAAAAATCTGCCACCACATTCGACACACCTGGGAGGTGAATAGCTCTGATGCAAACCGAGTGAAGGCCCAAGTCAGAAGTTTCTCTGACACGTGTAGGGATTGGCTGGACCTGGTGTCTCCCTGATGGTTGATGTGATAGACCACTGATTTGTTGTCTGACCTGATAAGGACATGCCTGCCTTTCAAGACCAGCCAAAAGTGGTTCAGAGCTAACAGCTCTGTTTGTAGCTCTTGAGTATTTATACTTTCAGATGCTTGTTGTGGATTCCAGTGTCCAATGACTGTTCTGTACTGCCAGACCACCCCTTAGCCTGCAAGTGACGCGACGGTCTAAACTACCTCCCAGCGAGTGGGAGTCATGCCCAGAGTAATTTCTTTGGTCAGGTATCACCTCCTCCATGGCCTTAGGCCTCAGGAGGCACCTCTCTGTAAACTATATCATCTTGTTCCTGTGAGCCTTTGGGTTCAGCTGGAGACTGTTCACCCAGACCTAGAAAGGGGCAATGAAAGGAGCCCCAGTGGAACTACAGCAGCTACTGCTGCCAACACACCCAAGAGTATGAGGATCAACCAGAATGAGTGCCTGACCTGTCTCTCAAATCATTGGAGGAAGAGCAGGATACTGTCCACCCGCTGCAGCGATGGTGAGGCTTTCATCAGCTGAGAGTCCAGACTGATAACTATAAACTCAACAGACTACATGGAGTTAGACGGCTCTTGCTGGTATTTAACATGAAGCCCAACTGGGTAACATGGGAAAGTAGCATGGATGTTACCTGCATTGCTTGCTCCTGATATGGAGCACAGAGGAGCCAGTCATCCAGTTACGGGAGCACTTGTACCACCTGTCCTGGATTGGAGACAAAGCTGCAACTATACATCTGTGGTGAACCACATCTGCCATCTGACTGCCTAGAGAGCATCAGCTGTGTGAAACTGAAGCCTCACATATAGAGGAAGCATTGTACACCACCGTTTTTTTCTGATATAAGGAAATACACCGAATAGAACCCACTGAGCCTTGCTGACCACTTTACTGGTTTGATGGCGCTCTTTTCCAAGAGCACCATTATTTCTTGTGCTAGAGCAAGTGAACTATTGAGGTCTGTAACTGTCATCATCTTGACCCCATTGAAAGCAGGGGGCCATGGCCGGAACTGCAGCTCGTACCCATGAGACAGTGTTGCTATAACCCTAGGGTCTGAGGTGGTTTCCCGCCAGTAACTGAGCTGTTGATGTGAAAAACGTCTTCTGGCCGGTTCCAGACTTTCATGTTCCGCGGCCCTGGCCTTTAGCACCCCTGGGGGGCTGCTAACCAGGCATTCTACCCATTGGTGCCTGAAATGATTGTTGTCCCTGAGCCAGGGGACGCTGAACAGATTGCTCTAAATAATGTGATTGGTTCCTGTGTGCATTGTCTGTGTGTGATAATGACTGAGAGTGAGCCATGTCACACCCCACTGGGGGCTGCCGATACTGAAAGCGTGATGATGGAACTCTCCTGAGGTCAGAAAACTGTTGTCTGGTCTGGTTTACTTGGACACTGTGTTCCAGTGTCTGCTGCGCCGCTGGACCAAAGAGCTGACCTGGACCTACCAAAAGGTCCAGAAGTGTTCTCCTACAGGCTTCGGACAGCAGTGATTGAGCCAGCCAAACTTCACGGCGTGCCTGAGTGAGTGTTGGCATGAGTCTGCCCAGCTCTCTTGATATAAAAGCAAATGCCTGTAGTGAAGCATCACTTAGGTTTTGGGCTGAAGGATCACCCACCAAGAGCTGAAGGGACTGAGACATTGATATCATGAGATTGGAGAGCGAATTTCCAATGCACCTGAAAAGCCTGAAGGAGGAGATCATCAATAATTTGGCATTGAGGCCACGGGCAGTGAGCATTATGTCCTAAGGTCTCATCCGGAGAAAGAACAAAGGAGGCAATAAGCGGGTCAGCTTTAGCCGTCTGAAACCAAGCCATCTGAAACAAGCACCCCCAGATCATCACCTTATCCTCCACCTGGTCAACTAATGGTTAGACAGAGACCTGGAGAGGCCTTCAAATCACAGTGTCTCTCACCCACTGTGAAATTTGGTGGAGGATCGGTGATGGTCTGGGGGTGCTTCAGCAAGGCTGGAATAGAGCAGATTCATATTTGTGAAGGACGCATGAATCAAGCCACGCACAATGTTATTCTGGAGGAAAACTTGCTTCCTTCTGCTCGGACAATGTTCCCCAACTCTGAAGTTTGTTTTTTCCAGCAAGATAATGCTCCATGCCACACAGCCCGGTCAATCAAGGTCTGGATGGAAGACCACTGGATCAAGATCATGTTATGGACAGCCCAATCTCTAGACCTGAATCCCGTTGAAAACCTCTGGAATGTGATCAAGAGAAAGATGGATGCCACAAGCCATCAAGCAAACCCAAGCTGATTGAATTTGTGTGCCAGGAATGGCATAAAGTCACCCAACAGCAAGGTGAAAGACTGGTAGAGAGCATGCCAAGACACATGAAAGATGTGATATAAAATCAGGGTTATTCCGCCTAATACTGATTTCTGAACTTTTAGTAAAACATTAGTATTGTTTTGTTTAAAAATTAATGTGAACATGTGTGTTTTTTTGTATTATTCGAGGTCTGATAACACTGCACATTTTAACCAGTTGTCATTTTCTACAAATAAATGCTCTAAATTACATTATTTGGGATTCCTAAGGTCTAGTATGAATTTTTGTATTTATTTTATTATTATTATTATTATTTTATGACCTGCAATATTTGCATGTGTGCATTCATGAGAAGATTATAGAGACAGTCGGCAGAAAGTCACGGGGTGAAATAGGGGAGGACCCCGTGTCATCCTGAGTCACCAATGACTTTGTTGATTTTAGACTCAACCTGTGCGTATGTGAAGAGAGATAATATCCACTGTGAAGAACTGCCTCTAGCGGTTAGAAAGAACAAAATAGAACATTCACAGATGTAATATAAAATATAAACAAAAATAGGCTACGTCCTGGGACATAACAGTACATAAGAATGCAGTGATAATGTTTTACGTAAATTGAACACAAAAATTAAAATAAAAAAACAACAACAACAACATGCTTTTATAGCACGTATCCCATTATACGCCTTGGCAATAACAATCTAACACATGTGATGGCACCCCAGTTTTATTTTAGTATTTATTTTTTTATTTTGTTTTTATTTTTATATTATTTAAAATTTGAGTTTTAGTTTTCATATTTTTGTTTTTTTATATATTTATATATTAAATATTTCTATTTAGTTATTATTTATTTTTATTTCAGTCATAGTTTTAGTCATTTTATCTATAGGGATTGACTAATGTATGAAGTATGACTGAGAGCAAATGGAATAAAAAAAATTTTATTTTTTCTATTTTATTTGATCTTGTTTTTTTATTTTATTTTTTTATTTTGGTGCCACATGTAGTATTGTGTGACACATTGATGCATTTGCTTTTTAGAGTCCTTGTGTCGTATTCAAGGTACTCACATTTCAAAGCATTCATTTGCTTTCTGCCAACCGCCATCACGACAGTATACCCCGTTAAACACAGCTCGCACGTTTTGAAAACACACTGATTGTTCTTGTGCTAGATCTGTGCTAGATCAAACTGCAGATGAGTTCATATTACTCTGATAAATTAACATTATATTCATATAACTCATATTACTTTGATATTCATATAATTTTGGGTGAAAAATGACTAACAACAATTAATTATGCAAAAACTAAATGTAGTTTTTGTGTATTTTTTTTATTATTATTTTAGTTATTTGTCAAGGCAAGGTTTTTAGTTCAGTTTTCCTTTTTATCTAACATTCGTATCTTGTTTTAGTTTAGTTAATGAAAATTGTGTTAGTTTAGTTTTCATTAACAATAATAAGCCTGGTTCAGAATTCTTAGTGCAATATTGTTCACATGCCTTTTAAACTATTTCTTTAAATTTTCTGAGAGTGAAACTGATAAACAATTTAAGTTTCGAGGAATTTTACATGTTTTCAGGAATGTTTTGTTAAACATTTTCATGTTTTCATAATAAATTATAAAATTTGGATAATGTTTTTTTATTTGCTCTGTATAGCAACAGCTAAAGGACTCAAATGGTCAAATGATTTCCAAACAGACTCTGGTCTAGGAGCCAAAGATGGTGTTTTGGCAAAAAAATTGCCAATGTCAATATTACTGTTAGTGCACCTATGTAGTTTGATAAAACACCTCTTAACCTGCTTTGGCTGGGTGCTTGAGCCACAACACAGAGCAGACACATCAGTCAAACATAGCTTGGAGCTGTTTTCCCCACCAGATATACGCATAAAGTTTGTCACGAAAATAGAGCAACAACAAGGGACAAGGCTTTTGCAGTTTTATAGTTCAACTAAAAAGCAAGATAAAGCTTTGTTTAGTTTCTTGGAGTGTTCCCTAACTTTAGAAATCAATGATTAATGCACTGAGTGAAGCGAAGCCAAACGTTGCAATAAGGGGAAATTTATGTTAATAATATGAGAGCACAAGCCAAACTCAGTGAAGGCAGCTGTCACTCTGTGTGATTTACAAATATATAAGTCCCCTTTGTTACTAAATTACATCTGCAATCTGTTATTGCTGCAGGGCTATAGGCTGCCTGTGCAGATCTGCCACTAGAGACAGGAGTCCACAGCAGTAGATAAACATTTCAGCACATGTAAGCAGCCAATGGGGTTTAATCTCAGGCATGCACAGCATAAAGCTCATGTACACTTAAAAAACATGCACTTACGTTTGCATTTAAGCTCCCACGGTCCCACATGTATTCATGTGTCCCTGCACAAAATCTTGCACACAATAATGTCCTTTTGTATTAAAAGAGATTTTGTTCATTTGTTCATGCAGGATAAGAGACACATTTCCTCAGATGTCAGTGTATGCATTATTTATGGATCTGTTCACACAGTAAAGCCTCCCATGGTTGGTTGCCACGGCCCAGTAGTGTGCATAGAATCCTCTTCACAGCATGTTTTGAGAAGCTAAACCACTGTGGAGTAATGCAGAGGACCAGTAGATCATACAGGTCTCTCCTCACAGTTTGACTGAAATGTCATGCTTCATGACTGTAACATAGCTATGGAGAAGATACAGCTGTGTGTTGTGGACGTAAAACATGTCAATGGATGTTTTAGATTTTTACATTACTGTATAAGAAAAAAAGTATATATTTAAAAGTTTTAATTTTCACTATTTTGGAGTCATTTTAATTTATACTAAGGTGACATTCATTTCTCAAAGTTGAGTCCTCTCAATTAATATTTGGTCATGAAAACTGCATGCATTGTATTTATAAAGGAATTAACATCATTATGTTTAAACTCCTGAGACCCAAGTGTGATTTCTGTGTGCATTTTCCATTTCCTTTTTTGATTTAAAGTATGTACTGTAGTAGCACCTAATAAACATGCAAAAAAATATCTAAAAAATAACAATAGTTCTAAAGCAAATAATTTTCCTAAAAAATTATGGCTAAATATGTGGACAACAGGACTAAGTTGTGGAACTTTAAATAATAACAATTGTTTATTGTGTTTCTATGAGTGTTGTTTATTCATGTTTTTGAGACGTTACAGACATTCCATCAGAACATTTTGCAAAATTAATTCTTATTCAAAGTAATGACCAGCATCTTCCAGTCACTGCCAATATTAAAATAAAATGTTACACTATAAATTCTAACTCTATGTACTGATTACAATTGTCCCATGTCTGCAAAACATGTTGAGTGGTCCAAATATCACCTACAGTCTGAAACTGAACTTTAAATAGGAAGTTGGATTGAATGCACTTAGCTGCTTTAGCATGCTCCCTTGCTCCCTATTAAGGGAATGACTTAACCTCCAGTGTGTTGTCTGCCTGCAATGGTTTCAGAACAGTTTGAAATGCACCTTATTTTCATCCTAACTACGTATACAGTCTCTGAAACCAACTTAGATTTGGATGAACCCATTGATTCTCAATGTGATAATGCAGAATGAATATAGGATTTCTAAGGAAGAAATGTGCTAAAGTGCACATTAGTATAAATGTGTTAATCAGCAATACGTTTCGCAATAAATTGCAAAAAAAATTCAAATGGCATATTAGATGAAACTAGAGACTCTAATCTTCTGACTCAAACAGGTGTTAATGTAAAAACTTAATTAGGTTTCTTACCAGATGTAAGTTTGTTGGCGTTTCTCCCAAAGACTAACTCTGCTGTGGTCAGCACCATGTTGTTTTGTCACATGACTTTGTGCATCAAAAGTTAAACTCTTTACTGACAGCACAGAGTTCTGAACTGAGATCAGTTGGTATCATTTTTTATGTCTATTAACTACTAGTTTTCCTAATCAAATCATGACAATACAAACAAATTCTGTATCTCTCTTGTGATATCAGAGAGCATGACTGGATTTCTTTGTCTTTTCAGATCTCATACATTTTACATGCTGCCCTTTTTTTCTTTCTTTTTTATTTTGTATGTTTACTTAATTTTAGATAGCTTTTCCAATTTTGGCACAAACAAAGCAAACGAGTTTGACTGATGAGAGTAATCTGATAAGTGACTGTGTCCCCCTCACAATTAAATCCACTGGCTGCTTGCGGGTCTGTCTCTATGACAATGCTTAGTCATAGAGATATTGGAAGCTTACTGGGACATTGATGAGAATAGACAACCATGTTTTCATCAGTCGGAGCAAAAAGACCACCCTGGCTCTCGGCCAAATGCAAGTGTTCATCAGCCTCTCTGCTGATCCACTGCCAAGTGTGTTACAGCAGTCTGGATTTTTTCCACTACAAACATTAGAACAGTTTGCTCATACACTGTTCTACACGTGTGTCCAAAGTGTAGAACAAAGAAGTATACTTGTTACATGGTTAACGCTTTACATGAACGTTCCCTTTGTTAAGGGATTATAAAGGATTTCATTAATGACAAATGAATTTACAAACGCATTATTAAACACTTACATACAGTTAAATCAACAAGCATAAAATGGGCTCCTTTCTTTACAATATCGGGCCACATTTAAGCCATTTAATCACATATGTTGTACAGTAAATGCTTAATAATATTCTTATTCAACATTAGGAACCTATGAATGTTTACCTTAATTTAAAGTAGCTATTGTGACGTATTTCTCAATAAGCTACTATAATTAGAAATCTTTCTACATAAAGTCCTGTATTATTTAATGGTATATATTATATGATATATGCTGTGGATGATATATTGTTACAAGGAAAGTTACAAGTGAGTCAAGACATTACAGGAATTAATATAAACACATGAAATCACACTGTAGAAACTGGCATAGTCCCTTCTCACTATAACAAAGCTATTTAGCCATAACACCAATTTGTATGTGAACCGGAAGGCTAATTCATTCTGGATTCCCTCTGGGTTTTTATAATTGTTTATTAATTGTTTTATTATTATTATTATTATTATTATTATTATTTATGAGCAAAAAAATAGCAAAATAAGCAAAATAAGATCTTTGGTAAACATTACTAGGACATTTTGCTCTACAACATAAATTACACAAATTCATACCATATATTTGAAATTTGAAGCCACCATAATTGTAAAAAATGTATGTTACTAACAAGTTGCTAAATATAGACCACAACTACCACAAGCATGTGAGTGTGTCTCTGTCAAAATGGAAAACCATTGTAGTCCTTATCTAGCAACTTGATAAGAACAAGTTTAAAAAACACAGCGACCTTCAAGTTTGGGTCATGACTTTGTGTAATTTATGTTGTAGAACAAAACGTCCAAGTATCTTCAAGTCACTGTTATTAGTTAAATCGCTGATCTGATAAAGTGTGTATCTAAATCCATTTGTAGTGTTATAGTGCTTATATATGCCAAAAACACCTCTAAAGTTGGAAAAAAAAATGCTCAGGGAGGAGAGTGTGAGATACAAAATAACATAAATATCACTGTTCCACCTAAGAATTTAAACAAGTTCCATATAACATGTCCTGATTCTTGAATGTAATTTTCTGTTGAGTTTAATTGAGAATAATGCAATAACACTAGCCTACGTTCTATCACTTATTTCCAATAATCCAGTACAATCCTACAGTTCATTTTGCATTATATCACAGTAACCCTAAATGAGGAAAACAAAGAATAACCCCAAATAATATGTAATAAAGACATGAACTCATTGTAAGCAGCAGTTGGCCTTTCATTGAGAGTCTTATATGACAGCCACACTATTTCTTCTGTTACTGGCTGATTTCAGGTCTCTTTTCTGAAACTCATTCTCAATGCACAGGCTGTAAAAAAAGATTAGAAACTGTTGATCTTTGCAGGTTTGTAGAGCATAAAAGCCGCACATGAAGTCATCCTTATCAGCCACGTTCACCTAAATACCTGCCTAAATAAATATGCCTCCTGATTGTCCCTACATAAACTAGGAAAAGGTATCTCCATTATTCTTTTTTTAAATATATTATTATTGTTTTTCTGGTTCCTCACACTTAGTACTTGTGCAAGCAGACACCATGTCTGTGCAAGAGCTTTATTCATCAGGATCAGGGGTCATGTCTTGTCTGGGGGAAGCATTGCTATGCTATTTTTCTTGATCTATTTCATGTCGTGCAAGAGTTCATTTAAATGGTGACACATTTTACTTGCTCTTACTAGGTCCCCTTTTGCTCTCATGAAGAGGCTGGTCAAGGACTCTCCAAAATATTTTCTTTGACTCTGAACTTGTGATTTTGTGCAAACTAAAGTGACACAGTCAAGGCCTGAAATTACATGCACTAGCGGATTTAGGTATAGGCGAAATGGGCAAGCGCCCAGTGCGGCATCTTGCCAGCAATGCCGGGGTGCGGCATGGGTCACCCGCACAAAAACAATTTGGAATGGTGACATTTGTGCAATCAGTTTTCTATCATTCATTTGCATGTCACGTCAATGATATCATGTCACCATGTGGGACTGTGGGTCAATTAACCTTGTCGGAGTGGGCGCCCTGATTCTAGTTTTTTTTGTGAGCTAGGCAGGCTACTACCTGGGAAGTTCTCCCACTCAGAAGTACGAGATGCTGAGGGGGTGGGGGTAGTTCAGGTCAAACCACTGGAAGCCCGAGGTAGGGGGAGCGGGGGAATCTATCAAATAGTGCACCTCTTACTTTGTACAGTACTAATGAAAATAATTCACATTACAAAATGTTACAAAATAAAACACAATTAATTCATAATACTGTGAATATATAGTTTCACAGACATTGTTGCATTTTTTCTGGTTTGTGTGAAATCGTTAAGAATAATATAAAACCAGACAGCCTGCACACCCCAAAGGTGAAGGTTTAGTCTTGATTGGTTGACAGTGGTTATTATTGATGCTCGAGAGCCAAATCAACACAAATGGATAAGAAAAGGTCTAAGCCATCAGGTGCCCAGTTTAGGAAAAATCGGGTTCTCTTCTTTATAAGTGTGTTATTCTATTTGTGTCTTTGTGTGATATTGGATTTGTGCAATTTAGTTTTATTTGTGTGTTTGTCAGCAATAGGGTAATAGTGTAATAATTTGATTCTCTTTATTTTTATCTATATACTACTATTTGTTTCTATTTGTCTTTGTTACTTCTTTTTGATATTTATGAGTCTTGTTTTTGTATATATTTTAATATGTATATAGTTGTAAATGTTTTGATTATTTGTGTTGTTCCCAATTTATTTAGTTTCGCCCAGGGCGCCATACAAGCTAGAACCACCACTGATTACATTCACTTACAATGGCACTTATACACTTGAAATGTATACATTACTTTGTGTTAGATTAAAAAATAGGTATGGCGTCTGCAAAACAAATAATACTAAACCTTTTAGAACTTACTTTACATTTTTTACAGTTTTACAGTTTTTTTTTTCTTCTTCTTTTGTTGCAATTTCTAACCAACTTTTGTTACCAAGTAAACAAATTCCTAAGGTTATTTTTATTGGATCTATGAAGTCTGTTACTCTTTAAGTTTACTCAGTTGTTCTAGTTGAGTAACCACAGGTGTAGTTCTTCACATTAACTATGGGCATGCTTCAAAAGTTTGAAAACCAGAATGTTCACTATGACCAAGTGCATTGTCCCGTGACCCAAAAATATGACACAATAACAACACCCGCAAAAATTATTTAAATTGTTTTTGTTAAACGAGCACCATTAAGAACAAGGAACAACTTTCTTGCCATAAACAGCACTTACAGTTGAAAACTGGCATTTCTTTCAAATCCAGCATTTGAATATGACATCTTCTCAGCTCCTGTGGGATTATTGGATAGTAGTGTTGAGTCAATGCACACTTAAGAATTTCACCAGAAATAGTAGGTCATCTGGATATTTCTTGCTTACTGTTTTATGAATACTGAGGTTACGGACATACTAATCCATTGCCATAAAGTTTTTGGCATACTATATAGTTGGGAAGCATATTAAAACACAGCAAATGTAATGCACTTGAAAGGTGTTTAGAGCAAGCACACTCGCTAAATGGACACAGAATGTGTGAAATGGATCATACAAATCTAGACCGGAACATTCAAGAAATGGAATGGATTGACAAATAAGCTCCCATTTTTTTTAAATCGAAGGTGCCAGAATTATTACAGCCCAATTTAACACCTGCAATAACCTGACATTTGAATTAATGTTAAGAGGAACATAATTTTCTTCAGTAACTTTTTATTTATTTTTTCAATTGTATCAGCTCTTCACGGCACAGGATGCTTGAAAGGTTAGGGATTATAGTGTCTTCTCTTGCCACCTCAGCAAGGGGACAAAACCAGCTGCCTCTCACAGTAATCTCCCTCTCCGCGGAGGCTTGCTGTTTGCGTTTGTCTTATTACTGCACGCACCTTGAGACTGAAGTACCTGGCTCTGATAATGTTTACCTTTACTCTTTTGCACACGCCATTTGAAAGTTTATCTGTGTATTGACAAAGGGGGATTAGGTCGGTGTGAAACAAGGCTGCTTTATCAGTCCCAGCTCTGCCTCCCTTTAGAAGCTCCATAATCCCTACAAAGAGAACCAAGAGAGGGAGAAGACTTATTTGGTAACTTCTCTTCACACATTCTCCATTTATCTCTCCAAAGTATTTGCATTTGACACTGTGGCTCAGAGACTGTAAACAAACGAATGAGTTCTGGGGACAATTTAATCAAATAATTTTTTACTTAAAATGTGCACTCAGTCACTTCTACCTCATTAAAGAAATTGTACACATACATTTTTTTTTTATCCTTTTCACAAATATGTTGAGGTAATGACTCCCATGCAGAGGTGGGTAGTAGCGTGCTACATTTACTCCATTATATTTACTTGAGTAATTTTGGGAAAAAATGTACTTTTATGAGTATATTTACAGTAAAAGTGGGAACTTTTCACTCTATCTAGTAAATTTCTATTGAAAAATATGTACTTTTACTTCACTACAATGGGCGATGTTCCTGTCGTTCCATTACTGGTTTTAATTGTGTAAATAAGTGTAAATAAATGCCTAATATATTGAGAGATTTTTGAAAGGACAACAAAAAACTATCTCTGAACTTAAAGGTGTAGTATGTAACAATTTTCATGTAATATTTGCCTTTTTTTTTGGCCAATGTGTGAACAATTTGTAATGCTACATAAAATATGAGCCCTTCCTGGACTTCCTAGGTTGCCTATTAAAGCCTGTAGACTGATTTTCATGTGAACGCATCGTGTTGGTTTTGCCGGGAAAATCCAAAGGATGTGACGTGTATGCACACTCCCGAGAGCCTTGCCTCAGTGCTTCTCTTCCGCTATTCAACAGCATCAACAAGCTGCAACACTAGGCAACATTATCTTAGAGATCGAAACCAGCAAACATCCGGCTCCTAGCACAACACCGACTCCTACGCAAACTCAGAGTAAGCCAAAAGAAAACACAAAAAAATTATTTATCTATTGAATCCCAACTGGTTAAGTGGCCGCGTGATTGTGATTGAGTGAAAACTAGAGTGAACATCAGCAGGGCATTTATAAATTTAAGCAAATATGCTGGTTTCTTGATCGTAGTACAACATATGACATACAAGCATACAATAGTGCAACATAACAGTGCAGTGCTACAGTAAACTGTCTGGTATTGTTCGGTAGTATGTAGCTGTATGTGTTTATCAGTATGCTATTTTAGCTGATAATTCCTTTTAGTTTAGTCTCAAAGTTTGTAGTAAAACAATCATAACTGTAATTTTAATTATGCTACCTCGTCTGTCAGCATGATGCTGGTGAATCACGTTCAGCCTCTTTGTATGTTACCTCATTGTTTTGGATGCTACCTCACTATTGTCTCTATGCAGGAGCAACAGGTAGCTGGCTGCAGTTCACTTAACGGCCACAGGTGTCATTAATAAGGTGTAAAGGGATTTAAGGGAAAGGAGGATCATAATATAAAAAATATTTTAATGATAAACTTAAACAAAAGACACAAACACACATGACGAACATGCCCGTAAACGATCTCTCTCTCCCGCACCATCTTCCGCAGTCGGACTTTATCCCTCTCGGAGGCTTGATTAGCCTGATAAGGGACCGGTTGTGTATAATCACGACCTGGCCCCGCCCTCCGCCCTGCCACACAAGAGTTTCTGAATCTTACATACAGCACCTTTAAACAACCTAACATGCTTCCAAATAAAGAGATATGTTGCAGTTTTCCCTTAGTGTACAGAACTTATTATCTAAATTCTTTCGACACTGAAAACACTGTAACGTCACTGAAATAAGTATCCATATAGGATTTTAAAAAGCAACAGGACTTTTAAAATAGTGACAGTAGGCGGTAGGGCGGTTACATGGGATACAGTGGACGGCAGACTTTGCTTGCGACCTTGCCGCATCTGGATTGTACAGGCGTTTTCCATTCACACGAGAAGCGGTGCGAAATGCGCCAGTAGAAGTGCAATAATGCTCTCTGCTGCTTCAGCTCAGATATGCTAACTGCATCTATAATGCAATTACTGTAAATATTGTTGTGGAGTGGGGACGTGGTCGTGTGTCGTCTCCGAGCCCCTCCCCCACTCACGGTCGTTTCAGCGGGCTGGTGACATCAGAATAACTAGGCACAAATCTTTGGTAGTAGCAAGCCAGCCCCAAAAACTGCCTTACCGCTCCCACTCTCTCTCCCGCAGACCAACACACGACCACGTCCCCACACCACAATTGTATTAGTTTTCATATACGTGATTGCACTTAATCAACTTTTTTTATATCAATATTTTACAAATATTGTAATATGCTAATTTTATATTCATGTAAAATTGTAAAATCAAGGCTAAACAATGTAATTGTAAATATTGATGGTGTCTTGCCACCTGTCTCCACATTTGGTGAGTTCCGCATTTTATTTAATGACTAAAGAAACACCGACTCATCCACACGCAGCTTTCCATGAGGTTGTTTTCCTATTCATGACTATTATACACGCTCAAAGAAAGGTTATATAGCTCAGATAAATCAGCAACAGCTGTGTCTCATTTCGAAGGCTGCATGCTAGGTAGGACGCGTCCTTTGAAGACTGTAGTATAAAGAGTGTCCTCCTTTAAACAAGCCTCGTTTAAACGAGACAGCCTTCCTAGGACAAACGAAAACAGAACATAACTTGATTGCTATGACAGCATGTTAACTGTCTTTAACAAGAGCGAGCGCTTTGAATGAGAAGGAAACAAAGTCCCTTTAAAAGGGAATGTATGAGGTACATTTTAGGCGAGTTATAATTATGTAAAGTGAAAAGAAAATAGATTTTACAGTTGTACTTTTAGTCTAATACTTAAATGTAATTGTACATATTATATAGTCTGCACCCATCTACTTCAACTGAGGTACTGCAACTTGGGAATTAAGAGTCCTTGCGTTTGAACATCATATTTACGGGCAAATTGGCGTCATTTTTTTTATTTATTTTTTTACATTTCCGTTGAAGCAAAGAATTGTGGATTGTGAGTACCCACGAAGGATACACCTAATGCATCATGCGAATTCCTGTTAAAGAAGGTCGCTTTCTGAAACGAGTCAGCCTCGATGACCTATGCGGCCGACAAAAGCGACCTCCGGACGACGCAGCCTTCCAAACGAGCCTTCTTCTCCATTTTGTGTTGACAATACTTAAGTTAAATGTGGTTTGATTGGTTGTGAATAAATTCAGCTCTGATTGGTCAGTGACAAACGGCAGCCGCGGATAGATAAAGTACTTTTATCTTGTGATGTATGCGCCGCATGCAGTCGTGCTCATTAAAAAGGGAGGCTTGTCAGGAACGAGCTTGGAAAGCGGCGCCGTTTCGATTGCCGTCTGCCGCGTTTCTCATATTGAAAATGAATCGGGAACGCGCATTGACAGCGTCCCGTGTAAAACCGCCTTAAATAAAGCATGACCTTGTTTCGTTTTATTGAGCATATAACCTAACTGGGACTGTGGGACATTGTACAAGTTTTTCACCATAATAATTACGAGAAACTGATTTCCAAACTTCTCTTATAATTTACTGATTGCCCAAATCTGACATGTGTCCTTAAAGTGATAGTTCAACCATAAATGAATGGTCTCTCATAATTTCCCGCCCTTGTGTTGTTCCAAACCCATGTGACTTTATGTATTTTGTGGAACCCAAAAAATATGTTAGAGCCTGACATTCTCAGTCACCATTCCCTTTTCAAATATGGAGGAAAAAAACAAAAGGTGACAGTAAATAGTGACAATATAACGTTCTGTTTCCTTGATTGCATTAGATTAAAGAATGTAATAGCCTATGGTTTGAAACAGTATGATAACAATTTCCAATAATAATAATAATTAATATTAGCATTAGTAGTATAGTTATTATTATTCTGTAATATATGTTGAATATGTATTATGTAATGGAATATTGGGGCATAATCATCCATTATATTTTATGTGGAAGTAACTAGTTACTCACTACTTTGATCATTCTTTAAATTGGATCCTTTCTTACTCTTACTCGAGTAGTTTTTTACATTACTACTTTTACTTGAGTAATATTTTTTTAAGTAATTGTACTTCTAAAAAAGTAGAAGTATTCTACCCACCTAAATATCAACAGAATATTAAAGGATGTTTTATTTAAATGGAGCGTGACACCTCATAGGGGCCAATATTTTGATATCACATGGCCAGACGAATACTACAAAAATGACCAAGAGTTTTTAATCTACCGTTAAAAGTATTATTTTGCCTCTTACCTATCAGGGGTTGGTTTCTATGGCAACAAGGGGGCGTTTGTTTGACAGGCGGGGACTGGCATACTCCCCGCTGGCCGCAGAGTGCCCCTCCATCATCTCTTCAACACCCTCCATCTTTGACTGGCAGTGTGGAAATTACATTGATTTTATCACAAACTAATTGCTACCATTTTGACACACCACTCCAATTGTCTGCTCGTCACATCATGCGAATTTCATCAGCACACTCTGATGTCCTATCCGTGTTACCGCCAAACACACACACATTTTCATTATAGCAGCAGGTTCTTTGTTATGACATATTAACTACAAAATGGCTGTCATCCTCACTCAGAAAGTCATAGACAGAGGAGCTGAAGCCAGGTGATGGATCAATTTAGCTTACTGTGCTGCTCTTCTGCCTGTGTTTGTAAAGGGCTTTGATGTTTAATTTGAGCTGCATCACAAGGACTTGCACAGATGCAGTCTCTTTTTGACATTGTGTAGGAAAGCTGCATTTTAAAAATGTAAATGTCTCAATTAAGCTTTTTATGCTTAAAGTCACTATGACATTTTCAGAGCATTTATCTAAGACTTGTGCGACTCGCTTGTTGATGGGATAAATAAGTTACAGCTGAAATCATAGTTATGAAAAGAATCCTCAAATGAACTTGTCTAAGCACAACATTAAGTGTATAATACATTATTAATAATGCATAAGCAGTGATAATTATGTAATAACAACCTAGCAGACTGCAGCAATTTTTAACCTTTAGAGTCAATAATTCATGCATATGTAGAGTGTTTGCTTTGAAGCAGTGGATTATAAAACAAGAAAAAAGCTCCAATGCCACCATTCTATAAATAAATACATCCAGTATACAGCCTGCATACCGTTACGAACAATATTATCAGCATAACAATTTGAGTGAAAAATTGAACCCACAAAATTAAGATGATTTTCAGAATTTTCTTAGTATTTGTCATGACAGCCTACACTCTCAATCTGTAATGGGCTCCACATGTTTGTGCAAAACCTGATGATCCATGGTGTTCCTGCATAATTTGGGAATATTCCAAAGAGAAAGGATGGATGAAAGGAAATATGACTTCTTGTGTATTTTGGCCAATTACAAAAATTTGCTTATTTGATTAGTGACCTAAAGTAATGCATAATAATAATCTGAAATATTTTCATTTTACGCCCTGTATCGTGTTTGTTTTATATTTTAACTGGTTTTATGCCCAGGTTAAAATAGGATCCCAGAATGTTTATATGGTCTAAGAACTTTGGACTCCACTGTGCATTATATGCTATTGAAAACTAAACGTGTACTGATAAATGCTAAACTCTTAAAAGTGTTTGACATCCTGGTGTCCATTTATTAAATATTTAGTTATTGTATGACGCCATCTAGTGGTTGCTTGGTAATATAAAATGCAACAGCTAGTATTATAAAGGTTTCATTGTCATCTTCAGGTGACAGAAAAGCAAAGACATTTCGAATTAAGTATTTTTAATGTAACATATATTTTATAATGTCATAAACAGTCATCAGGACAAATCTCTCTCTCTCTCAAAAAAAAAAAAAAATATAATAATAATAATTATATATACCAATGATACAGGCCCCTAGTATACACCAGGGCATAGAAAATTATTAGACACTCAAGATAAGGCTGCCTTAATTTCAAACACATAGAGATATGACATTAAGATGAATTAGTGACCAAAAAAAAAAAAAAAAAAAGGAAAAATAATTTTCTTTAAATAAATGTGCAAGCATTTTACCATTATTTACCATTGGCTGGAAAGCATTTGATTCACAAAAAATGTTAAGCATTTTCAGTACAAAATGATTATATTATATGGGTTATTAATTCGACTAATCTATAGATTAAAACTAACAAAAGTCTCTCTTTATAGACCTTATTGACCTCGTAGACTGGACAACTTGTTTGAGGGCTACAATAGCAGAGCGAAAGCTATCTTAAAGCAAAAACACAATATTTGCCACCTTTATATACACATTTCCAAAAGGCTGAAAAATATGATGGCATTTGTGACTCAGGCAAACAAATACATATTCAAGACAGACCTATTGACGGATGAAGCAGTTCTGTAATGTCAAGAAAAACGTTCTTAGTAAGTTTCAAGTCCTGTCTCCTTAAGATGGTAGGTATTAGCTGTCAATTGTGCACCTTAAATTACAGTAACTATCTTTAGAACAAAGCACAAAAGATCAAATCTGAGAATTTTAAATACATTTACAGTGCATATAGGCACCTGTTATCATTTGTTGGACATCTAGCCATTAGAGGCTAGACATGCATGAAGAAAAGGAAAAAAACTAAAACATTTGAAAAATGTTTTCACCCAACTTCAAGTCCATGTATACAGTTATGTTAAATCAGGTGTAACGTTGCTGTTTTTACATTCTCTCGAGATGTGGCACAGAAGGAGAAATAAAAAATGTGAATTCTCAGTCCTTAACCAAACATTTGAAACAAGATTAAGGCCCTAAACAAGGCCTAAGATCACACTGTTCTACCAGGTCTTCCGGACTGCTACAACCTTCACAGTGCCGACTAGAACTGCCCTGGAGACCATCACAAGTCCGAAATCATCTTCTGTTTTTTAGGTCACCTAAAATTGAAAATTATGCCATCATTAACCCCTGTAATTTCATGTCATTTCAACCCTGTATGATCCTCTACAGTAGCAGATTTAACTTGCATGGAAAAAAGCACCAATCTGCTAAATATCTCTGTGTTTGAAATTACATGAGGGTGAGGAAATGATGACAGAATTTTTATTTTTGGGTGAACTATTCCTTTAAGAGTAATTTACCTGCCTCTCTTCTCTCTATTAACATGCTCGAAAGCTTGCCACACATAATACTGAAAATGAAAAAAGCACAGCTACAGTAGCAGCTTTCATTCATCAATTCACAATATTGCAACAACAAATGGAAAAAGCAAGTCTTTGAATAGTATTATCTGCATTATTATTAGAGTATAAGTTTCAATCCACATAACTTCAGAACAAAAAGTATTATTTCTGATTTTTCAAAAGTTTATGGTGATCATGGCCGGAATTATGACAGAAATTAGCAGTGAAATTAGGAGGCTGTATTCATATACGCCTCATTCATGCATAATTAATGAGCTCTTATTCAGTCATCAATCTCTTGGGCCAACTGTCCCGGCCACAAATGTAAGTTACACATTTAAAAAATCCTGGCCAGGGCCCATTAGCACTGGCAACATTTAATCTCAAATGTATTTCTCAACAAAACTAGCTGTTGGTATAAACAGCAATATTTGGCATCGACTCTTGACGTTTAATGAACAGTAGGAATTAGTTCGATGACTAATTCAACAGTTGTACAGCCCATAAAAAATGAATCAATCGATTTCCAAAATATTCAAAGCTCTTGAAAACTAGAAAAGATCACAAAAATATGTAATCTTGTTTTAACAAATTTATACCGACGTGTTGCCTTACAGAGTGTTATACATCCAAGCACAAGTGATCTTATGTATGTATAATGATCAGAAAAAAGTGATCAAATTTTGTCCAAAAGCGATCAAGTTTTGTGGTGAGAGGAAACGTGAGAGATCATTGCCTCGAGTAAACAAAAATTATACATTCAAATTTGTGTCTTCCATGGTACAGTACATGCATGTGATGACAAAAGAGATCAAAGACATGGGCTTATAATGTGTCTCTATCCTAGCTCTGAGAGAAGTATTCTAGTACAATGCGTAAATGACCCAGTCTGTCCTTCAGGGAGGTAAGAGACAGTACGGTGGTCTGATAGGCTGGATCTAACTGTAGCACAGACAGCAGCCACCAGCACCAGGCTGGCCCATTAGCTGAAGCCTGTAATGCACAAAAACACATTCATTCTCATTAAGATAGCTACTAATAGGATCATTAAAATGCATGTGGCTGATTCTTCTTGTGTTATGTGCTATTTAGAGACAGATTGATAATCGGTTTGACTGATATTTTTTTACCAGTATTCACACTTTCTACCTAACTGGTTAGT
Organism: Moxostoma hubbsi; assembly: GCA_032164185.1. Lineage (NCBI taxonomy): Eukaryota > Metazoa > Chordata > Actinopteri > Cypriniformes > Catostomidae > Moxostoma > Moxostoma hubbsi. The sequence continues at coordinate 16,010,533 of JAVLUX010000025.1, read as the reverse complement.
GTTTCTTTAATATTAGCTCTACTAATAAATGGCACCATATGGTGTGTCTCAAAAGAATAGCACCCAACAATGACATTACATTAATTGTGAGACAACAGTGTTCATATGTAGATTAACTTAGTTATTTAATGTATTGTTTGCATAAATTACTCATAACTCATAAATGACAACATACGAACCACTCATTCTTAAGTGAAAAAAGTGTTACATTTTAAATGTCCAGATAGACATATATTAATATCAATAATAATACAATTTTCATAATGCATATTATGTAACAAGGAGAGATAAACACATAGAAATATATATACAACATATATATAATTTTATTATATATATATATATATACACACTCACCTAAAGGATTATTAGGAACACCTGTTCAATTTCTCATTAATGCAATTATCTAATCAACCAATCACATGGCAGTTGCTTCAATGCATTTAGGGGTGTGGTCCTGGTCAAGACAATCTCCTGAACTCCAAACTGAATGTCAGAATGGGAAAGAAAGGTGATTTAAGCAATTTTGAGCGTGGCATGGTTGTTGGTGCCAGACGGGCCGGTCTGAGTATTTCACAATCAGCTCAGTTACTGGGATTTTCACGCACAACCATTTCTAGGGTTTACAAAGAATGGTGTGAAAAGGGAAAACATCCAGTATGTGGCAGTCCTGTGGGCGAAAATGCCTTGTTGATGCTAGAGGTCAGAGGAGAATGGGCCGACTGATTCAAGCTGATAGAAGAGCAACTTTGACTGAAATAACCACTCATTACAACCGAGGTATGCAGCAAAGCATTTGTGAAGCCACAACACGCACAACCTTGAGGCGGATGGGCTACAACAGCAGAAGACCCCACCGGGTACCACCATTTCTCCACTACAAATAGGAAAAAGAGGCTACAATTTGCAAGAGCTCACCAAAATTGGACAGTTGAAGACTGGAAAAATGTTGCCTGGTCTGATGAGTCTCGATTTCTGTTGAGACATTCAGATGGTAGAGTCAGAATTTGGTGTAAACAGAATGAGAACATGGATCCATCATGCCTTGTTACCACTGTGCAGGCTGGTGGTGGTGGTGGTGTAATGGTGTGGGGGATGTTTTCTTGGCACACTTTAGGCCCCTTAGTCCCAATTGGGCATCGTTTAAATGCCACGGCCTTCCTGAGCATTGTTTCTGACCATGTCCATCCCTTTATGGCCACCATGTACCCATCCTCTGATGGCTACTTCCAGCAGGATAATGCACCATGTCACAAAGCTAGAATCATTTCAAATTGGTTTCTTGAACATGAAAATGAGTTCACTGTACTAAAATGGCCCCCAAAGTCACCAGATCTCAACCCAATAGAGCATCTTTGGGATGTGGTGGAACGGGAGCTTCGTGCCCTGGATGTGCATCCCACAAATCTCCATCAACTGCAAGATGCTATCCTATCAATATGGGCCAACATTTCTAAAGAATGCTTTCAGCACCTTGTTGAATCAATGCCACGTAGAATTAAGGCAGTTCTGAAGGCGAAAGGGGGTCAAACACAGTATTAGTATGGTGTTCCTAATAATCCTTTAGGTGAGTGTATATATATATATATATATATATATATATATATATAAAGTTTTTCCACAAAACTATATGTCAAGGCTGTATGATAGAGCAATGAATGCTTCTTCAACTTCAGACAATTTCATGTCCCAGAGATTGATTTTTATAAAACAAACAGATTTTTTTTTAAAAAAATTATGTAAGTCACATAAACCTTTGAACCAGGCCTTCATCATTTATTTGTGGTACTTTTCAAATCTTTTATGTTTAGATTTTACTGTTTTTTTTTTCTTTATCCTTGTCCGTGACATAGACTTTCAATATTAAACTAAGAAAATTATTTTTCATAGTTTTAAACATGTTATAATTTGTTAATTTATAATCGAAACAATGAGTGAAATAAACATACACCATTTTAATATTTATTGTGGGAAAATAATTTCTATAATTTTTTCTCAAATTAACTGTAATTTTGCTAAATTGTTCAAAACGGGTGAATATATTATAAAATTGTGTGTATTTATGGTACATAAAATGTTTTAAATGAAATTAGCCTTAGCAAGACAAAGGAGTCAGATATTTTATCCCAAAAAATTTCATCACCTTCATTTCCACACAGAATTCTATTAAACACAACACAGACTTTAAATTGTGGTGGAAATGACAATGTGATGAGAATTTGTTCAGAAAAATTTACAAATCTCCTGTGATCTTCTGAAAAATGTTTTAATGGTATTTTACTTTCTAGTAGTCAATGCCATAAGTTGAAGAAGCACCCCAACAGAATAAGCGATTAATAACCTACCGGCGCCCTGGGGGTCCCTTGACACCAGTTTGAAAATGCCTGGTATAATAGAACAATAAAAACAACAAAAAAAATTCTGCATACTGGTTATCAAATTTTTAAACATAAAAATAACTGGTATCTAGGGGGTCTGGGTAGCTCAGGAAGTATTGATGCTGACTACCACCCCTGGAGTCATGAGTTTGAATCCAGGGCATGCTGAGTGACTCCAGCCAGGTCTTCTAAGCAACCAAATTGGCCTGGTTGCTAGGGAGGGTAGAGTCACATGGGATAACCTCCTTGTGGTTGTGATTAGTGGTCCTCGCTCTCAATGGGGCTTGTGATAAGTTGTGCAATAAGTTGTGCGATAAATTGTCATGCACAGCGAGCCATGTGATAATATGTGTGGATTGACAGTCTCAGAAGTGGAGGCAACTGAGACTTGTCCTCCGCCACCCGGATTGAGGTGAGTAACCGCGCCACCACAAGGACCTACTAAGTAGTGAGAATTGGGCATTCCAACATGGTGAAAAGGGTATAACATTTTTTTTTTTTTTAAATAACTGGTATCTGTATCAGTCATAAAAAAAAAAAAATACTGTCACTGTCAATACTGTCAATAGTCACTCTATTGCTAACTGCTAGTGAATGCACTATTCTGTATGAGTGATCTAACCTGAATGTCATCCTCTGTTTCAGGCATGATGCCATACTGGTGACTAATCTGCTCCTGAATTCGGCTGTTCAGACGGTGGTACCACTCCCTCGCCTGCTGATACACGCTGTCATGGAGACGCTGCAGCAATTCAAGCTCTGCGTCTTCAACCTAAAAAAAGACACATGAAATGAATGGCAACTCTTTCTCCAATGCATTAGTAAATGAAAAAAAAAACTTTCATAATCAGTTTATATGTAAATGGGTTTGAAAAAAGCTTGAATTTGTTGAATTTGAATTTGCAACAGGCAAATAAGCACAACCTCATTGTCTTCCTAATGTTTGCTGAATACATTTGTAATTAACACTGATTAACATTACCTATTTACTTGAGATTCAAATTTGGAGTACTAACAATATGTTTCAAATTTATTGCAAGTATAAGCATTCCATGATGCAAACAGTCTCAGGCTTGTGATAGCAATAATAATTATCCTCTCTCATGAATTTTAAATACACACATTTCTTTTACTGCTCAATCTTGACACTCTTTTTTGACTGTAAAGATACGTAACCAAAGGGAAAGAGGCAAAGTAGATCCAAATGTTTTAACAAATTTTCTTGACTCCAGACTTACTCTCTAATGGCAATTTAACTGAAAAACACCAACACTGTCACATAAAGCATTAATGATTCATTATTGAACGTTTAACTGCAGGAGTCAGAACCGCCCTGAACCTTAGACTGAGAATGATTTAAGAACATTTTGGTTAATGATTTAACCTTTGTTCTTAGAAATGAGGAACGAGACGCTGCATTAGTAGCTGATGCTTTGAGAGCTCCTCCCTGGGGCAGCTCCTCCCTGGACCTTGAAACTCTATATCACCATGGCAATTTGATTGGCTGGCGATGCTTGGTGCTCCACCCTATGCATGCATCATCACAGGCATATAATACAGAGCCCAGCATCACACCATCATGATTTTCCGACTGGCAAAGAGTGCATCTGTCAATAAACACTAAGCCATGAAAAATCTGTAGTGGTCTCGCTCCCTCTTTACAGAGGAACAAGCTTACATCAGTGACAGAGATGTTCCCTTTAGAATCAATAACTTTGACTCTGTAACAGTAGCTTACACTGTGAGAGTCGTATATCATAACACCATGTTAGTGATAGGACAATGCCCAATAGCCAACATGGTAGTAAAAAGGCATTTCTACAATCACCCCTTTGCATGGAAAAATAGGAAGGAAAGTAAACCTTATGGCACAATACCAAGACAGAGATCCTAGAAATACCCGGCTATGGTCCAATTTCTCAGCACATCTTTCCACTTAGTGAGAAGAAAAGCAGGGCAGTCACCTGCCAATGGGTTTGGTCCAATGAAACCAGTCAACAGGTAAGTGAAAAATGGCTTGCATGTTCTCACTCACCAGTGGGAATAAAGAGAACCAAGTTTTTGATCTAATACCCAATACAACGATACTAACCAACTTGTCAGTCATCATTGAATAATCAACCCTCTTCTGTGTGAAAATGTGGGAAGTAAAGTAAGATATATGCAGATTATAAAACCTGACAAATGTTCAACAGGAAGCCCAACTTGCAGCCAGTAAAGTGAAGGCAGATATGTCTTCTAGTGGCATGTCCTTTTTCCATGCCCAGGAGGAGGCCGTTCTCTTGGTGGAATAACTTTAACACCCTTTGGACACTGTATGCCTTGTGAATCATAAGCAAGTACAATGGCATCCAGGACCCAGTGGGAAATTCTTTACTTGGAGTTGGCCTACCCTTGTGAAGAGTCTCCAAAGCAAATAAAGAATTTTTCAGACACCCTTATTGACTTGATCGATCGAAATACATGCATAATGCCATCACAGGGCAGAGCATTTGTAGTCTCATAGCCTCATCTGACTCAAAAGGTAGGAGAGGAGAACGTTACAACGGGGATAAAAAAACCTGAGCCCTAAAGGGGGTTGCCAGCACTTTGGGGACATAACCCTCTATGGGCTTGAAATTGCCTTTAACAGGTCTGGTCCCAACTCTAAACAAGAGACGCTGACCGAAAAGGCCTTAAGGTCCCTTACATGTTTGACTGATGCCAATGTGAGTATCAGCATAATCTTCAAAGAGAGTATGCGTAAACTTACCAACCCTAGTGGCTCAAATGGGGAACCTGTTCATGGCTTTTTAGCCATCTCACACCACGCAAAAAATTTCTGACCAGAGGGTGTTTGCCTAAAAACAAGCTTTCAAAGAGGTCATGAGTGGCCACAATGGCAGCAATGTAAATCTTGAGCATGGATGGAGTCCTGCATCCAAAAACTACTGCAGGAAAGACAGTATCATCTACATAAGGAAATGTGTTTGGTCCACGCTTGGGGAGGAACACCAATCAGCAAAAAGTCAGCATTTAAAGACATATAGCCACCTCCTTAAGGGGGCCCTGGCCTGTAGTATGGTGCCTAGCACAGGTTGCTCTTTTACAACCCTATTGTGTCAGACAAGCCCCATTCCGAAGCCACACATGCAGTCTCCAGAGCTCTGGCTGAGGATGCCAGATCGTGCCTCAAGCTTGTGAGAGCAGATCCCGCCTCAAAGGAATTTCCCGCGGGGGGATCCCCCGGGAATCAGTGGCTGGTGGGAAATTTCAGCACAATTAGTATTATTTTTCCCTGTCTTCCCATATTTTTCATAATACTTGATGTAGCAAGTGGATGGGGGAAACACATATTTGCATTTCACTGGCCAACTGTGAGCTAAGGCCAGGGACGTATAAAGTTAGCTAAAGTTAGTAAGCCTGTGTGTTAATGCAGGCCTGGCTAAGTTATCTAAGCCTAGTGGAGCTTGGATAACACAATGTGTGTTCTCCGGTGAGATAAGCAGGTCAACTTCAGCTTCCCTGAATACCTCCCAAATAATTGTGTGGGGGGGGGGCATTCCCCCATCCCAACACCCTGACAAGAGTTAATTGGCTCTGCTATTTAGGTGGCTGAGGACATGCATCGCACATCTCGATAGGTGACATGACTTGCTACAGAGGAGAATTTTCCTCGCCAGGTTCAGCACTGGCAAGTCCATACTCCGCCTTGGCAATTTATATATGAAACAGCTGCCATGCTGTTCAAACGATTCAGAATGTGACACTCTTGCACATCTGATTGAAACGCTTTCAGAGCCAAGAGGACAGCGAGCAGTTCCAGGCTATTTATGCACCACAGTTTGTGTTTTACATAAAAACAGCAGGCATCTGTTGCACAGGGCTCCCCAGCCTATGCTGGATGCATCTGTGGTGACAACTTTGCATCTGCACATCTTGGCAAGTGTCACACCTTTCTGTTAAAGCTTCCCTGAGCTCTCCTCTAAATAGCTAGCAAAGTTAAACAGTGATGCGTCATTAGGAGGAGATGGTGACCATGTCTCCAATCTTGATGCGGGACATTAAGTCTGAGCCAACACTGGAGAGGTCTCATTCGTAGCAAGCCTGGCAGGGTGATGGCAGCTTGAGCGGCAATCAAATTTAGCACTCGATGGAACTGACACAATGGCAGTGTTCTCCCCAACTTGAACCTTGTCAAGTGTGAGAGAGCAAACTGAACATTTTCTTCAGTTAGGTGCGCCGACATGGCTACTGAGTTGAGTTTCATTTCTTGGAAGGAAACATACTGACTGTGCACCAATACACTCTTTGTCCAAATGATCCTGAGGCCCATCTGTGTCAAATGCGTAATCAGCAGATCCCTATGCTTAAATGCCTGTGCCTCTAATTGAGCCAGCAACAACCAATCATTAAGATAATTCAATATGGGGGATGATCACTCAAAATAAATCTGGAAATATGCCCATTTTTGTGAGTATGTTTGTAACTCTAGCAACTGCAAAGAGGTTTGCAAAATGTATTTGGTCTTGTCAAACATTTGTCACAGAGCTACCAAAAACATTTGATCTCAATCCCAGTATTGAACTGCAGGGGAGCTAGAGAATTGTTGCAGGGACATGGAGAAGTGTTCCGGCCTATCTTTTGAGCCGGAGTGGACTGGTCCATGAGCATACAAGCCCCCTTCCAGATGAGGATGCGCCACCTTTCGCTTGGGTTTGCTTGGGTCCAGGCTCTAGGGTAGCTTCCTCACTCGTGGCTCTGACACTCCTCTATAGGAAGGAACTGAGTTAGTGCTAGTAGCACTCTGTTTGGCTGGGTGCTGTCCCGAGGAACGGTGTCAGTGAACTGACTGGGTTACACAGCTACCACGCCTCATCATGTCTGAAGCCCAGTGATTGCTTCTTAGCCGAGTGAAACCTATCAGTGAAGGCATCAATATCATCACTAAAGAGGCACTGTTGACACACCACGGCATCAAACAAGACAGCCTTGTCCTTGTCCCTCAGATCAAAGAAACTGAGCCAGATATGGAACTCAGTGGAAACCTGTCCACCTACAGATCTGCCAATGGGCTGGTCAGTAATCTTGTTAGCTACAGAGCCAGACCTGTGGTGTAACATAGCTCTTGGAAAGTCTTGGGGTCTTTATTGTTCTCATCTAAGTCATTTAGTAGAACAGCCTGGTAGGCCTGCAACACTGCAATGTTCTTCAGAGCCACATCAGACTGAGGTTTAGGCCTTACCCAACAAATGTATGTGAGTCTACATGCTTGGATGGACCAGCTGGTCGTGAAACTTGGGAAGGAATGGCCCTGGACAACGTAATGCTTGATTTTGCCGGCTCAGTCACTCACGAGCACTTGGAAACAACAGACATTGCCACTCAAGCTGTAATCTCGACTGCTTGACAGAGAACCTTGATCAACTCAAGTCTCTGAAGCAGATCAGTCATTGTTTTCTACTGCTCGAGGGGAAATGCAAACACACTGCTCCTCAACCAAGCGTGACCAGGTATTAGCATTGGAGGCCTCTAGCGATATAGCATCTTCCTTGCTGCCAAACATGATAGAACTATGTGTATCGATCATAGGGTTCAGGTCATTAGGTGAACCGAATGGGTGAAGATGCTGCATTTGGAGAATCAGTGGTGCGCAAGGCTTGCACCAGTGACATAATCTCTAATTTCAATATACCGTCATCCTCTATCCTCCTTCATGTTGTCCCTCGAGAGTCACACAAGGAGCAAAGTGGGAGGGAGGGGGACTGGCTTCAACTTTCACATTAGAACTGCGAAGCTTTGGTTTTAGATTCTAGAGCATGAGTGATCCTGAAAAAGGAAATTTCTGATGGTGTGGCGCTGGGCTCTGGCTTATATGTATGTGAAGACACATGCATAGGGCGGTGCACCAAGTGTCACCAGCCAGTTGGCATGGAATTGGGGTTCAATTGCCATGGTATAGGTTTTCAAGGTCACTGCCCCTCGGAGGAGCTCCCACAGCATCAGCTACTTTATGTAGCATCAAAGTTAACTACTTGAAAGGGAAATTACAGTAATCTGCCATGAAATGCGAGTTCCAACAGACATTGTGATGGGCACTGAAATCAAGGATCTTATGAAAATAATTGCAGCACCCAAATAGCATGATTATTATAGTGACAAACAAATATCCACACCTTGATGTTACCATAACTTTTGGGTGACACCATTAATTATAAAATGAAAGCAGATGTGTCCTATAAAGAACTATATCAGAAAAGGGGTGGCGGCTCTATATTATAACACCAACTGTAACCCTTCACTTTCTTCATTTATATAAGGGGTGTAAATACATTTACATCAGGAGCGCAATTTAATTTATTTTATGGCCTGAAAAATGTTGTGTAAACTGGTTATAAGGTTTAGATTTTCAATATTCACAATTCAGGCTGAATCCGAAGTTCATCATGCCTCGATACAGCTGTATAGAAATAAAAGACTTCTGCAGCTTCACATGAAGGATGTCTAGCATCCTTTTTTATCACAATGGCTTTATATATGGAAGAGTCCATGTAGTTTTTATACTTTATGTATTTTTTTATGGAAGTTATGGCAATGTGTAATCCCTGACCTTATGGTCCTCTAGGTACTCAATATCAGCAGTGTGGTAGCCATCTCTCTGTCCTCTCCTAAGCACTCGAAAGCGACTACCTCCCACTGTATCCACATAGGAGCGACCATCAGCAAGTAATTCCAGATCCAAAATCTCCAACATGCAACCATAATCTGCAAAGCTGTGATAGAGAATTCAGGTATGAACCCTTGAGTAACTGATTCCATAATGAGTTTAGGAAATAATAAGGGATAAAAAAATTATAAGTGTACAGAAGCTAATAATTTTATTTTTATGTACCCTTTGCCATGTTCATAGCTGCTCATGCCAAACTTCTTGGTGCCTGTCTCCATGCATCGCCTCATCATTAGACGGTAGCGAGGCTCAAAGATGTGCAGCGGGCATGGGATGCCAGGGTACGCCACCGTGCACACAAAGATTGGGATGTCCTTAGTCAAACTGTAGATATTTTTACAAAACAATATGAGCAAACATATGTAGCTTGTCTTTTGTTATACAAGACTAAGCCTATAAACCTTAGGATTTTATCCCATTTCATTAAGAAGAGGAGCATTGGGTCTTCCAGATCTTGCAAGAAAGTTCTGATGATAGCAACTCAAAACTTGCAATACAAAAGCTAGGATCACTGTTGTTTGTTAACATGGAGAGGGACACTTACTTTGAGAGCTCTGCAATCTCTGCCTCATGCACCTGTTTCCTTTCAGCCAACTGCTGAGGGAAGAGACGGGACAAAATCTCCTGCAGTAGCACTGTGGGGTTGTACTTCCTGTTCTTAAAATACTGGAAATAGGAAGTGATGCAATGAGACTTCAACTATTAAGTAATAATATATGCTCTGTATCAATTGTTTCAGATTTATTTATTTTCTTTCTTGAAAACACATGGTGATTGACTTAATGATTTAAAAGGATTACTAGGTCTGATTTAAAAATGTGTGCATCTATACTAACCTGCAAAGGTGAAATGCATTAACTAAACATGTTGTAAAGAGGAGAAACCCCTAAATCGGGTCTTGCACTATGATCTGTCTATGAAAATCGAGTTTAACACAACTTTTCTCCAATTAATATAAAACAGAATGAAAATATTTTATACTCCACATTTGAATGGACAATCAAAAAACATCCTTTTCTCTGTTTTACTGTTGCTGTTGAAGTTGTAGTTACTGAGTTTTGGCTTTAAAGGACAGTTTAGGTGAAAAAATATTTTTAAGTGTATATTAGTTAGAAATGTATCTAATAAAAAGCAATCATAGTACACATTTGAAAACTAAGTTATTACAACTCTCTGAGGTGAATACACTTAATAACAGCGCCACTTTTGCATGTGGTATTTCAGCAGAAAAACCTGTGTCTAATTCACTAACCACCTGCAATCTAGTTTAAGCAAGCAAAATCAGAGCTAAAATTTTGTTGACTATTTAAATTACTAATTTCTTTTCATGCAAACATGACTCCTTTCCATGTAAGTTAGGCTTCTTTATTATGACTTTGTGGGCAAGTATCCACCGTAGCCTGATTTGAATAATTCCTTTACTGAATTGGTGCTACACCAGCGTAGAAAGCACCTACAAATAACCAGTGCTTTTACTGGGCACAATTCAATCTTATTTAATTCCATTAAATCCAATTCAATTCTTATTAAAGTACCTCCTGCAATGGTTGTTTGCAGAGTGGACAGCGGAGGTTATGGTCGAGACTTCTCTCAATGCAGTTTTTGCAGAAGGTGTGACCACAGGGTGTTGTCACTGGCTCATAGAACAACCTGCAAAACATTGATCATGAGATGAGCGCAGGTCAAAAAATGTAATAAAATATAAATTACCCTATAATGAATCGCATTGTGCTCTCATCAACAGAATATTGAATCAGTGAATTACACTTAAGCATAAAGCATTAAAGGGGTCATGACATGAGGAATCACATTTTCCATTTGATGTTTTGAAATTTAAGAGGTCATTGTACTATAAAAACATACCTTAAGTTTCAGAACTCAAAACTTCCTCCTCACTGCAAAAAGAGCACTTGATGAAATCAAGCTGGCAAAATGACTCACTCTCTGCTTCCTCCACATTGTGATGTCACACTGTGGTAGACATCTGCATCTGACCGCCTCCACAACAACAAATTCAAATCTTAATTTACCTAATTACTTCCGTAACCCGCCCAGCAGCGGTGAGCAGTGAGATGGCAAGGAAAGAGCCGGTCAGTCAAGAACAGAGAGCCAATCATTTATTGTCAAATCTTAAAGGAGAATCAGCAGCTAAACTGAGCATTTCTGACAAAGGGTAAGAATGATGGTGGACAATTATGACTGTTTTTTGTGCAAAAAACATTACTAATATTATAAGTGAACATCAAGGAACATATTAAATAATAATAATAAAAAAGTCATGTCTTGACCCCTTTAAAAATATTTTGGCGGAATACTGTGGAGAAAAATACTGCTTGCCATGTGTCTTCAAATCAGCAAGTGCCAAAAACTATAGCAAAGTTTTTAAAGGTTTTTATTTAAATGTCCAGTGGCCAGTGAAGCAGGACACATTATAAATCTCCACTGACCTGATGCAGAGGGGGCACTCAAAATCAGTTACTGTCAGAACGCTGAGGCAGGACTCTCTACCCACACTACACATGCCTACAGAGAGAATAGAAATCAAATAACTCAAATATAACAGATTTTGAATAGTCATTCTGATTTATTTTTTAATTATGCCCATGATTTTATCCATATGATATCAATCAATTACTGCTAGTACTAATGAATAATGAATTTACAAAACCCAAAGTAATCTCCAAAATCAATGTAACATTACTTATGTATAATTATAAACTATTAACAAATTAATTAATAGCAGAGGCTCATTTGGCCTATATCTTTTATAAAACGGGTACTTCATAATGCAAAAGAAAGAAAGAAAATACATTTTATTAAAACATTACTTTTCTTTTAAGCAAATTAATTGTGTTCTATTCTGCCACTAGAAGATGTAGTCCATGGCATGTAAATAATAACAGAACATTATTATGTGGATGCTGCACAATGATACTACAACTAGACCAACAGTTGTTTCAAGGCATAGCTTTTACTATATCATATATTTCAGAATGGCTGGAAGGCTGTATTGACCAATTATCAACCCAGATCGTTACTACATGCTTAAAATTTGAATATAATTATTCTTACAATAATTAACAAAACTTTCTGGAATACCTGATTTTGATTAGTCAATCACTGCATTCTGAGCCAAATATTACTGTATAGTGAACGCAAAACTATATAAATGACCCTTGTAACCAATCTCCTACAGCAGGGGTCAGCAAACTGTGGCACGTGTGCCAGCATTGACACGCAGAGGGGAAATCACTGGCAGGCCAGCAAAGGCGAGATAGGAGTAGACTATTTTATTTATATAAATTCCGCATCTGCATTTCAATCTACATCTTGATATAATCTTTCCTCATGATCCAACAGCGTGTTTTCATGAGATGAATGGGAGGCAAAACAAGGAGTTAAAACGTGACGAGACTGCAAGCCATTCACACATCATGAACTGGCAATGCTTCACTTTAGTTTAATTGCGTGAGTAAACATGCCTGCTTTGCTTCGGTCAGACTGCATGGATAACAGCCTACATTCCGTGTTTCATTTGTTTCTTTTTGCTTTCAGAACAACACATCATGTATTAAGGAAATTACCACTATTAATCCTTGAGATTTCCAACCCAGCATACAGGTACACTCTCCTTAAACCATGATCAGTGTCAAAATTACATTAAAAGATTAAAAGAGAAAACATAAACACACATCATGGGGTTCAAAAATCTTTTCATGTCTGTTCAAAATATAAATTAAACCTGGAAATAAAGTTTTAGGATTTTGCAGGTGTGATTCCCCAAAAAGGGCTAAATAGTTGATCGGCTTGTGATGCACAAATGGCTTGCATGCGCAGCGTGAGTCTCGTCACACTTTAAAAGTTTTTTTACTGTTTTAACTCTTTTTTTATGGACAGGTTTTCTTTCATTAAAGTACTTAAGATGCTCTGTGAAAATTCACATGCAGGATCATTATCATCTGGTTAAATTTTTTGTAATTAAAAATGTAATTACAAAAATATAAACCTTTTCTCAAGTGGACTCATACTTCGGAAAATCACATACATACATTTTTCATATTCACTTCCAGAGTGAAGAAAAAGACTGGAAAAATCACTCAGGTATGCCCACTACCTTTTTGAACTGTTGCCTTCTGGCCCACACTTCAGAGCTATAAGCACCAGAACCGTCAGTCACAGGAACAGTTTTTTACCTCAGGCTATCCATCTCATGAACAGTTAAAACTGCCCCATTGAGTACGATAATTATGCTCAATTCACAGTTTAGTCTTTTTATATTCATCCAACACATCCTTCCTCTACTGCCATTACATTCCCTTGCACTGTATATAACAGATTTGTATTTAGATTTGCACTACGTATGTGTATGTGTGTATGTGTGTGTGTGTGTGTGTGTGTGTGCGTGTATGTTTGTATGTATGCATGTGTGTGTATATATATATATATATATATATATATATATATATATATATATATATATATATATATATTAGTCTTATTGTGTATTCTATATATCTACTGATGATACATTATCTATTACTTGTATTTGATACAGAAATATTCTTAGCGCAAAATAACACTGATAACAGAAGTTGCATAAATATAGGTGATTGCATTGCATGTGCTTTCATCAGTTTTAATATAATATCTTCACCTCTGCTCTGTTTCTCCTCCTTCATCATCAGTTCCTCATCTTCTTCAGCAGTAGGGAGGAAGGACACTGCTTGACACAGACTCAGGCAGCACTCTCCATTGGAGTCATGCTTCATTTTAGCTGCTTTCTGAGGCGGAGCAGGATAGAGGCAGAGAGAGAGCAAACATTTTCTGAAATCTTTCTGAAGAACTGCATCAGATAAATTCTAGGAAGGAGTTCTCATCGTATCACACAATTTTTCAACATAGCGCACATTACAAATGTTACATTTTAAAAGTGTGTTAAAATATCAAATACACAATAGCTTTAGTGCAGTAAGTACATCTTACCTGGTCAGTGTCAGTTTGACCACCAGCATTGTGGGGGAAGAGCTGACCATCTGTGCATGAGGGGCCTACAGAGCTGGTGATAGGACAGGGGTCTTGCAAGCATTCAGCCACCACACGCAAGACCTGTGGAACCTCTTCTGGTACAGCCATGCCCTCTGCTTCAAAGATCTGCATATGAATCAATGAATTATGTAAATACTGTAGTATTATCCATTACTTAAAACTATTAATTCATGTTATTTAAGCAAACATGTTCCATAAATAGATTTTTGAATCATTCAAAGTACCTACATAAAGCATTGTCCTCAGAACAAAAAATGTTTATCAATAAATGATTAACTAATAAGACATTAAAATGTGCAATATGTCAGCATCTAAATAGATGAGGCACAGGGTTACATGACATGGACCAATGGTAATAAGACCGTTTTTAACAGACAGTTCAAAGTTTTCTTGAAAGTTTGTGCCAGCAAGCAGTTTCGACCAACACTGCAAACTTACAAACACCACCATTTTATTTGACCAGATTTTGTTCGAAATTCTGTCATACCCATTCTTTCTTCTTTTTGGCACCATAAGACCCACCTTCTTAATCTGGGTTTTAGCAGGAGCAAAGTCAGGCTGCTGTTTCAGGCAATGGTAGAACTGGATGAGGGCATCAGTCTGTCTGCCCATTTCAAGAAGCACATTCCCTTTACGAAAGAAACCCTACAAAGAAGAAAAAAGAAACATGACGCATGTTTACAAAGTGCATAACGGGAAATGTAAACAATGACCCTAGGACCAGAAGTGAAACATATACAGATTTTAACCATGACTGAATGCAGGGCAAAGGACTTGTCCTTCCAAAACCATATAAATAAGCACTGCCAGAAAACACATAGCCAGCAAACAGATGGCCCTTACCTCTGTCCAGTTGGGTCGCACACAGCAGAGGTCTTCCA
The DNA here is from genome assembly GCA_032164185.1 of Moxostoma hubbsi. NCBI lineage: Eukaryota > Metazoa > Chordata > Actinopteri > Cypriniformes > Catostomidae > Moxostoma > Moxostoma hubbsi. The sequence goes on along the minus strand of JAVLUX010000025.1, from coordinate 15,995,522 downwards.
GATCACGGAGGGCATCAGAAAAGCGACGGAGGCCCATGCAGGCCTCGGCCCGCCACACTTTTAGGCTCACATCATCAGGGGCTACAGAAATATAAACAGATAGAGATAAACGGGTATTATTCAACTGAAACCGCAGCAAATGCATGACAGAGACCTGGCAGAGACCTCATAAAATTGGTATCGAAAAAAGTATAGTTTAGGAACCGGTATCAATATTTTTTTAACGATACCCAGCCCTAGTCTAAAACGTTTTGTGATCGGATTTAAAAACACGTGTCCACATCACATTTGAGGTGTAAACACTAATCCATTCTGTATGCATCCTGGCAGCAGTGAAGCACCACCCCTCACCTGTCAATCAACTGCTGCACTAAAACAAGAGTTCATACTTTGCCAGTTAAAAGCGGCTTTAAATGGAAATAACTGTACGATCAGAAAATTTTAAAAAGCAGATAGATACAAGAGAGCTGCATAGATCTTTTTAGTGTGTCTGATATCAACACAGATGAGAAGCATGAACACCTGATGCTTCTTTAATACAGGTAATCCATTCAAATAATGGATAATGCTGTTTTAAATGTTGCATTTGTGCTTCCATTAAATTTCAACCACAACTAGAAAAAACAGCGCTCCGTTTCTTTCATGCTTTCTTTGTGTTTTCTGACATTGTTGTGCTTTAATATCATGCAGTAACACACTGACATAATGATCGATTTATGTTGTCATGAAACAGAGATCCTCCCCTCCAAATCCAAACAGAAGTGTTCACAGGATACGCATACAAGCGACCAGATGTAAACAGCGACGTGTCTCACCTAAACACATTTGTTTGGATCACCCAAGATGCATCGTAATACCAAGTGGAAACGCTGTGTACATGTGAACTCAGGCTTTTTGGTATGTTTTCAATATTTATAAGCAAAATGAGGGCAACACAAAAGTCCTTTGTCACTTTTGAACTGCAGTACCTTGCATTAGCATTCTCCCCCCACCTTTATGGAATATAAGGCATTGAGCCTCTCAGTTTCCAGAAATGAAAGCACACGTAACTTCTATGTAACTTGAATCATTTGGAGGAGGCTGCACTAGACAGGCACTATCTAACAGTGAGGAAAATAAACTGTCTGCTTAAGATTAAACTCAAGGGCCTTCACCTGCTACAAGATAAACAAAAGAAGAGGTGAATGAGCTAGAGTTATAAATAAACAAAATGAAACTACCAAGGGGTGTGATGGTGACTGGAAATCCAACATTCCATGAGAGAAGTCATGGACAGAAATGCAAATTGTATCTATGCCGCTTATACTGTATATGTGCACTTTAACGGGTAACAAGAACTTACCAGGGCTGTTGCCAATACAAAACAAGATTATGGCATCAGTCCCTTGGTTACACAAGAAGGAAAGTAATGCACAATCTTGCCTTGATGAATGGTTTCTGCAGTCAGGATGCCGTCAAGCGAACACGTCTCATAGATCTGCCCCATTCTTCCCTGAAGTTCATAACGAACTGTCAAAATCCTGATGCACGCCCTATTCAGCTCGCCTGTGCAGCTATTATATCCTCTCTAATGTGGATCACGGGGAAGAAAATGGTTATGCCCAACTACCCCCCGTGGAGGAGGCAGTTGCGGCACACCTCTGCCCAGTGAGTAGCAGGGCGTGGAAATCACGCCCCATTCATCCTTCCAAGCCCTGTTGACTGATGTCCGCACTGGCTGGAAGAGCATACTCGGCAGCGGGCCAAGCTGGTTCAGCACTCCATGCGATGGCGGTGGTCCATATCATTCAAGCCAAGCTCCTCAAGCAAATGGATGAGCAAAGTAACGATCCAGAAACATTCAATGAGCCTGCACCGCTACAGACTTAGCGCTGTATGCCACGACAGTCACTGCACAGCCATTGGCAAGTCAATGTGCAACCTTGTATTTCTGGATCATCACATCTGGCATCACATCACATGTGTACTTACTGAGTGGCGTGCCCAATCAGAGGTTCTGTTATACCAGCACAGAGACTAACTGCTTCAGCATCTAAACAGCTTGGTCCTCAATGGCCCTTTGGACTGGAAAGGGGGCCCTGTGCGCGTTTTTGGGACCAAAGTGAGGTCCAAAGTCGGGACTGCAGCAGGCCGAGGTGGATTTAATCGCAAATCTCGACTGTTGATTTGTGCATGCTCTCCATTACGTCTGCACTACTGCTGGCTCTGGCCTCAGTAAAATGGTTCGGTGACTTACACTTGACAATATCACTTGACAATTCATATCTGGAGTTTGGCCCCGTCTTTCAAAAGCCACTATCAAACCCAGAAAAAGCTATGTGCCTAAAGTTCTAACCACGCCCTTCAGAGGCAGGTGGTTCACCTTCATGCCTTCTTCCCTCCTCCATTTAATTTGGATAAGGAACAATTATTGCATTTTTTTATGCCCTGTGCAGGCACTACATGCATAGGTTGAGCGCACCTGCCAGTTCAGTCAGTCTGATCAGCTCTTTGTGTGCTATGGTACTATATGCTATCTTTTGTGCATACAAAAGGAATGTCCATCTCCAAGCAAAGACTTTCTCACTGGATTTTTGATGCAGTTGCCCTGGCTTACGAGTCAGGGTAAGATTAGCCCAATTGGTTTAAAGCACACTTAACTAGAGGCATGGCCTCATGGCATGGCCATGGACGAACAGTGTGTCTTTACAAGACGTGTTTTGCAGTAGGAGGGTCTTCTAAAAACACATTTGCAAGGTTTTACAACCTAGATGTAACATCTCTCTCTTCACAAGTCCTCTCTGTTTAGAGCACTTGCTATTTCATTTGCCAAACATATACTTTTGCCCCTCATCCTGAAGATGAAGGGAATGAGATATTGTGAACACTGGCTGTACTACAAGACTCAAGAGTTCTTATGTGCTCCTTGTCTCTCGGTCAGAAGATTCTGAGGAATGGTGTTGCTCTGCTTTTATAGAGGACAGCTTTGTGCTTAAAATGGTGGGGCTCAAACACCATAGCCAATATTACAATATTGGTGTTATTGTAGAGAGGTTTCAACTAGGTTGTGTGGAAGGACACTCCCCATATGCTTTAGCAAAAGCAATGTCTCATTCTCTTCATCTCAGGGAACCGAGTTTACGTACGTAACCGAGATGATTTCTTTAACAACCAAATCACCTCTCCAACTGGTACATGAGTAGGTGGATCACAAAGACTGTATCTAACAATGTTTCAACTAAATCACACTGTAAAATACTTCAATCTAGGGCAAATATTTGTAAAAACAACCGATCTCAAACTCCTGGATTTAAAGTTTTTCACTAGGGGTTTGCTTTGCTTTAACTAGGCCTATGTCTACCTGTGTTTATAGGCTGTAAGGGCTTAGTCTGTAACTCAAAACCATTTACAGTATTAATAACGTGACCACTCTGCTGCAATATTGCCAAATTTGACTTTTGCTGACATTTAAATATATTTTATATTTATCCACAATTCATGTCTGTAAGCCAGTGAGTTTGATGTGTGACCGGCAGTGCACACACCTACAGGTACATCACCGTAAACATTTCTCATTCAGAAGTTACAAATGTCTTTGTTGTTTTCTGGTTTGATTTGGTCAAAATATTACAAAACTCCAGTGATGCTCCCGTCTGTAAAAAAGAGCTGGTTTTAACTCGTGAAGAATACAAAGAAAGCAACAGAGATATATTAGTAAATATGACTAATATGTTTACATTTTTGTCTGGTAATGTAAATAAAGTCTGTGCTATATAATCATATTATGTTTTGTTCATTAAATACACATTAAAGATATGCTATATATTGACATTATAGATCTTTCTTTAATTTATTACTATGTGTTAGAATCGTACCTTTAAACAGTCTGGATGTTATGAATTAAACATCATCCTATGTGCAATTTCAGCTTATTTGTTTCCAACTCGATTATGCTATAAACATAAATAAGACACGTGCACAGAAAACTGACAGGTCTAAATAAAGTTGCAAAAAACAACAAGTGTTTAATCCATGTTCTCCCCCTTCATCCCTGCTTGACATTGACTAAATGAAGCCATGTCACTTGAAAGGCATAAATATTTTTGGCTTTGGTCAGTAAACAGTAGTACCACTTTATCAAGATTTATAAATGGAAACAAATAATTTGCCAGCTTTGTCACATCCCAGAGCACAGCACATTAAAAGCATATGGAATTTTGGTCAAAATCATGCCATCATACAGTGACGTCACATGATCAGCACTCTTGAAACCCCACAAAAACAAATATATATATACATATATATACAGTGAGGGAAAAAAGTATTTGATCCCCTGCTGATATTGTACATTTGCCCACTGACAAACAAATGATCAGTCTATAATTTTAATAGTAGGTTAATTTGAACAGTGAGAGACAGAATAACAACCAAATAATACAGAAAAACATATGTCATAAATTTTAGAAACTGAACTGCATTTTAATGAGGGTAATAAGTATTCGACCCCTCTGCAAAACATGACTTAGTACTTGGTGGCAAAACCCTTGTTGGCAATCACAGAGGTCTGACATTTCTTGTAGTTGGCCACCTGTTTTACATACATCTCAGGAGGGATTTTGTCCCACTCCTCTTTGCAGATCTTCTCCAAGTCATTAAGTTTTCGAGGCTGATGTGTGGCAACTCGAACCTTCAGCTCCCTTCACAGATTGTCTTTGGGATTAAGGTCTGGAGACTGGCTAGGCCACTCCAGGACCTTAATGTGCTTCTTCTTGAGCCACTCCTTTGCTGCCTTGGCCGTGTGTTTTGGGTCATTGTCATGCTGGAATACCCATTAATGACCCATTTTCAATGCCCTGGCTGAGAGAAGGTTCTCACCCAAGATTTGACGGTACATGGCCCCGTCCATCGTCCCTTTGATGCAGTGAAGTTGTCCTGTCCCCTTAGCAGAAAAACACCCCCAAAGCATAATGTTTCCACCTCCATATTTGACGGTGGGGGTGGTGTTCTTGGGGTCATAGGCAGCATTCCTCCTCCTCCAAACACGGCGAGTTGAGATGATGCCAAAGAGCTCAAATTTGGTCTCATCTAACCACAGCACTTTCACCCAGTTCTCCTCTGAATCATTCAGATGTTCATTGGCAAACTTCAGACAGGCCTGTACATGTGCTTTCTTGAACAGGGGGACCTTGCGGGTGCTGCAGGATTTCAGTCCTTCGCGGCGTAGCGTTACCAATTGTTTTCTTGGTGTCTATGGTCCCAGCTGCCTTGAGATCATTGACAAGATCCTCCCGTGTAGTTCTGTGCTGATTCCTCACTGTTCTCATGATCACTGCAATTCCACATGGTGAGATCTTGCATGGAGCCCCAGACCGAGGGAGATTGACAGTTCTTTTGTGTTTCTTCCATTTGTGAATAATCGCACCAACTGTTGTCACCTTCTCACCAAGCTGCTTGGCGATGGTCTTGTAGCCCATTCCAGACTTGTGTAGATCTACAATCTTGTCCCTGACATCCTTGGACAGCTCTTTGGTCTTGGCCATGGTGGCGAGTGTGGAATCTGACAGATTGGTTACTTCTGTGAACAGGTGTCTTTTATACAGGTAACAAAATCAGATTAGGAGCACTCCCTTTAAGAGTGTGCTCCTAATCTCAGCTCGTTACCTGTATAAAAGACACCTGGGAGCCAGAAATCTCTGATTGAGAGGGGGTCGAAAACATACTTCCCTCATTAAAATGCATTTCAATTTGTAACATATTTGACATGCGTTTTTCTGGATTTTTTTTGTTGTTAATCTGTCTCTCACTGTTCAAATTAACCTACAATTAAAATGATAGATTGATCATTTCTTTGTCAGTGGGCAAATGTACAAATTCAGCAGGGGATCAAATACTTTTTTCCCTCACTGTGTGTGTATATATATATATATATATATATATATATATATATATATATATATATATATATATATTAATAAAAAAAACTCTTGGAATGCCACACATCCAATCAGATTCGAGGAATAAAACAAACTGAAATATAAATCATGGATGCAACCTCACGTGTTTCAGGTATTTCAGATGATTTTTTTTGTTGTATTTCAAACTTTTTTGTTGTATTTAAAGGGATCGTTCAAACATAAATGCTCTCATCATTTACTCACCCTCATGCCATCATGATGTGTCTGACTTTCTTTCTTCTGCTGAACAAAGACAAAGATTTTTAGAAGAATATTTCAGTAATACAGGTCCTCACAATACATTTGCATTGAATGGGTCCCAAAATTTGTAAGCTCCAGAAGCGCATCAAAAACAGGAAAAAGATTCCTCCAGAGTCTGTATATGGAGGTAGAAAGGAATCAAGGCACATCGGAATCCAATGATTGTGTCACTTCCTGTCTACTGAGATATATTCATCTGATCAATTTTGGAAGGCAGCATAGATGTATCCTTCGCTGCCTATGAAAAACTACACTCCTGTGTAACCGGTTCCACGACGGTTGAGCGGAAGAAGAAACAAATGGCAGCCAAAGAGGCAGATGATAGACAATTTGTATATAAATGTAAGTTTTTATTCACTTTTTCCAACTTAAGATTCCATTTTGTGATTCATTATTGTAGTTAATAAATATACACTTAGTTATTGCCAAAACTCTCTTGATTTTGGTTTAGATCAGTGGTTCTCCACCCTGTTCCTGGAGACCTCCCAACACTGCACATTTTGTGTATCTCCCTTTTCTGACACACTCAATTCAGGTCTTGGAGTCTCCACTAACAAGCTGATAAGTTGAATCAGTTATGTTTGATTAGGGAGATATCCAAAATGTGTTGTGTTGGGGGGTTCCAGGTAGGGGGTTGAGAACCACTGTTCTAGATTATTTGACCATTGTGTTTCGGTGAATGAATGAAGCAGATGCATTACCTTTAATGGACACCAGATAGCAAAAATTATTTGTTGGTATCCTAGCAATAATGTGATGTTATGCTGCCTCAAGAGCCTGTCCGAAACCATTTTCTGGAGGTACCTTTGTATGCAAATGCTGTCTGTTGAGCCACTGACTGGGCAGCAAGGCAACAAGTCGACTACCTTTGGTTTTGTACGCAGCCTAAATCTCCACTTTCACATTCTTCTTTTGTGTGTTGCCTCCTACTGGGCAGGAAGGAGAATTTATAGTAAAAAAGGATTTAAATATTGATCTGTTTCTCACCCCCACCTATCATATCACTTCTGAAGACATGTATTTCACCACTGGAGTCTGGAGTAAAGAATGGATTACTTTATGCTGCCTTTATGTGGTTTTTTGAGCTTCAATATTTTGGTAGCCATTCAGTTGCATTGTATGGATCTACAGAGCTGAAATGTCATTTTAAAAATCTTTGTTTGTGTTCCGCAGAGGGTGAGTAAATGATGAGAGAAGCTTCAGAAAAGGTGAATTTGGTGAGTTGGTGAGTAGTTTGCATCCCTGATATACATTTTATAAAAGTCAAGAGCAAATTATTATTATGAGTTATAAATATCCTGTACTGGAAGAACAAGATGGGTTACTATTTTCTTTCAATTTTCCTACACATCCATAAAATACTTTAGTCTGTTTTTAAGATTTGTGAATTTGTATTTCATTACAAAATCCCATCAAATTGATTTTAGCTCTTTTTAACAAAATAAAAAAATAACTAAATATGTTGTTTATTTAGTGTAATTTTGTTACAAAGTTAAACAATTTAATTTGATGGGATTTGTTATGAAATTGAAGTGCATAAATCCTACAAATAGGCTAATATATTAGGCAGCTTTTTAGGGAGTCAAAGGCGTGTAATGCCCCAAAATGCTGTCTAATTAGGGAGTTTAGGGTTTTTGAAACAAAGCCATGATCTGAGCATCAGCAGGTTCAGCTTGCGTAACAGAAACGAGAGACATATGCACCCATGTTGCACAATGTATATTTTTCGTGACATCATGGTGGTTGCATAAGGTTATTTCCCCCCTCCTAAATCGGGTTTTCATCAACAGTCATGCTCTTCCCTACGACTTACCCATCTCTATCCCTTCATCCGCAATACGCAGCGCTTCCGTAAACTCGCTCGTTTTCAGCTTCTCCTGAATGTGACACTTCATCTTGGTCTCTTCGGGGCAACATTTCTCAATGATGCTGAAGAGTAAAACGTTATTTTTGATGTTCTTTGCATCCCTCTGTTTTAATCTTTCTTTGCAAGTGGGGCATCGTGAGGGCAGTAAAGACCCCATGCATCTCCTGCAGAACGAGTGACCGCAACTCGTGGTCATCGGCTCGCACATGAGGAACAGACAGATCGGACACTCCAGCAGATCCATGCCGAGTTGTTTTTCATCCGGTGGCACCTTCTTCCTGAACGTTGCACAGCTGGTCAAAAGTTAAAGGGCTCAAATGTTGTCCATGAAAAATTGCATGATTAAGGGTTAAATTACAAGAGTATTTTACATTACGCGGCAGATCTAATTTCGCGAGCACTCCTTTTATAAGCTCCTGATGGCAGTTTCAGCGAAATTGTGCCAGGTATGCCAAGAGTATATTTATAGGACAATTTACTTTTATACCTGACGATGCATTTAATATTTATTGCTATCCGTTGTCAATCATATCTCAGTATTTGTAGTATGAGTAACGTTTTCCTTTTCTGGGCATGATGAATTGGTTCACTCCGCTTCAGACAGATCACGGTAGCTTTGCTGACTGCTCCGAAATCCATCAACGCCGCGTAAAGACAAAAGGAAGGTCTGATTTAAAGAACGGATCTAATTTTTCTTGTTTTTAAATTCTGCCTCGCAGGACCAACATCTTTCGCTTGCGCTTGTCGTGTATTTGATAACACTTGATTCTCTTCTGGCACCATTACATTACATAAATAAAAACCATGTGACGCGTGCTGAGGCTTTCTATTGGCTCATCGCTCCACGTTCCCACCCTGTTGTGAAACAGCGAACGGTGCGTTTCATAACACTTTATCTCAACTACAACAGGCAATTTTGCACAAAGCTTATTGTGTTATGCGCGTATAGGTCGCGTTCAGTGGCGATTTAGCCCATTAATAATTGATATTCATGATAGCATAATGTGAATGGTTCCCAGCTTGCGTTTTTTTAGGTATTTCAGTATCTGCATAAGAGGTTTTCCTTTAGATATTACACACATGCAGTGTTTTAACTGGATTCAGCATTATAGGTCTGTGAGCACTAATAACCATGACTAAACCATAAGATTATATCACAAATTGAAGAATAACATTGTGTAACTCTTTCCCAGACATGTGTTTCCAAGAATAGGCACTCTACACTTTTGCAAACATTTTCTTAATATTTGTACATTTTGTATGACAGCTCATTTACTGCATGTCAGTGGCATAATTAACTTAATGGACAAGGAAACAGGATGTTAAGATAGCATTAAAAAAATCAGAGGCATTGTGAATATTTACCTTATTGGCATACGGACCAAGGATACAAGTCTCTTTTTGATTAAAATGTGTGTTACTAATAAGACTAAAGTGCACTTACGCAAGATTGCATAAGTGCAGTAAAGGTTGCATAAAGTGAGCATCGCCTCAACCCATTCAACGTGATATAATAGTGACAATGAGAATGGTTAAATCACATGACACTTACAACTGTTCCCTAGTTATACACGAGCAAAGCCCAGTTCCAGGTAAGTTGTGACAATAACTCATACGGCAAAAGAAATGTGGTTGTTCACTATCATTATTTAGTTATGCCTCACCGCTACACTACAATATTCTATTAAGCCTGGCTCAAGCTAAAGCTTGGAAAGGAAAATGGAAAACGTAGAGTGGGGTCAAATGTGTCTTTTTATGTTTACTTCATAAGGCAAAATAAAAAAGCACAGCAATCCATACAATAAAATGAAAAGATCAATTGATCTCTTTTTATACATACATTTTTTTCTACAATGACTGTCTTCTTGCGGACTGCCTATGGAGAGTTTTTGTAACAACGCTGAAGAACTTGCATTTCTTGAATAACAACAAAAACATACAAAACAAATTCCTTAGACAGCTCAAGTCATTTCATCAATAATACTGCACATTGCAGCATCCTTATCCCACACTTTGTCCCACTTAGAGGGCATATTTTTGTCCGTTTGTGCAACCATGCAGCTTACTCCTGCCTCATCTACATCTATAGGCTCGGTTTTCAGTCTAGAAGATCCAACTGAGCATGCAGCCTCCCCTGCGCTGGAGCTGTTTGGTTGCGGCAAATCATCAGGCAATGAAGCAAGACAACCCTGGATCATCTCCATCACTCTCTCCAGGTGCTTCTGGAAACGCTCCGCTGTCTCTAGCCTCTGTCTCTTCTGAACCTCCATCATGACGCGAAGTGTCTCCCTGGCTTGGTGGGGTCGGTACTCGTTTATGAGGTGATGCATGTGGACAAAAAGGAGTTTCATGTCCTCCAACTTCTCCTCTCGCTTAATGCTGCCTGGGCTTTTGATAAGGATGTCCAGAAGGTCAAGAAAGTTAACCAGGATGGACATGTTTAGCTTCTTCAGCTCTCTCTTGTGGTCAAACTTTAAAGGGTGTAGGCGCTCAATGCCCTGGCTCTCCAAGGGCCGAATAATGAGGTCATCACATTGGAAATGATTACCAAACATCATGTAACTGTCTCTAATAGGTGGAGGGGGTTTGGGGGCCAGTCCTTTTCGCACATTTTCATCCGTGTACTCCTTGATGTACTGCATGGGAGGTGGGGGAAGAGCACTGACCTGCTGTGGCTCCCCCATTGTGTATATCTAGTGACAAAGGGGACAAAATGTAAATATTTTTATTTGATACAGCAGTGGCATTTCTTGTTAATGTTCATATTAATTTAAACTGTGCCTAAAACATTTACAGTATGTTCTACACAAATTGGTAGAACTTTACAATAAGTGTGTATTTGTTAAACATTATTTAAATAAATTAGATAACATTTACTAGCAATAAACCATACTTTTACAGGACTTATTAATCTTGGTTCATTTTAATTGTAAGATATAGGGTACAACGTGTTAAAAGTCACTTCTGATTTTATTTTCTTCCAAAGCACTAAACAGCAACATAAACCCCCACAGTACTTTCCTTAACAACTGTTTGTCACTATTAACTGCAAAATATTCCTGATCTATGAAATTATTGTGCACAATGTCTAAAGTTTGAATTTGAGGTAAGTTTATCTCATATTTAATAATTTTTTAAATGTTGAAAAATTTAACCAGTATGAATCCCTAAAATTATCAAATGTATACTTAGACAAAATACTTATTTGTCATTTTCAGTTTTGTTCAAGGTGATTAAATCTAAAGTTTTACAATAACTGTCCAATATGTGAAAGGACAGTATTTGGGGTAAATAGCCCTATAAAATACATTCAAAACACTGATCCAATTACAATAGAGATTAATTTGTTTATAGAATACTTGAGATGTTATGAAATGACAAACAGGATTAAAATTAACAGAAAATGGTTTTCTGACATAGTCATTTAAGTAAGTATTATCTTAATAAGAGTAAGTATTATCTTAATTCCCTAATGTCTAAACACAATATCACTATTCCTCCTAGGGGCCTTTCACCCCTAGTGTGGGGTAAAAATCTCCCTCACCACCTATTTTAATCAAATAAATGAATTTTAATAAAAACAACCTAATGTTATTTATTTTCACACAAATTATGTTCATGGTCAATTTTAAATAAAAAGACATGATTTTTATTTTATTTTTTTACCAGAAAAAAAGCTAATTTTAATTAAGATCTGCCTTTAGCCTCATTGAACCCTTTTTAAATAGTTTAAAAAAGATTTACATGTATATAAGAAACAAACAAACAAAAACATGTTAACACAATTGTGTATGTACTGCATATAACAAATGTTAATGCATAACGAATGAACAAACGATTCTATTTTTAAAATATAATAACCAAAATGTATAAATTATGCTAAAAAATAAATACATTGTTAGATCATAACACCTAATGCATTAGCTAATGTACATAACCGTATTGTAAAGTGTGCCCAACTAAACGAATTTGCTTTTAATAAATTTCATTGTAAATCAGATATAATTAGCAGTTCCGGAATATGTTTTCCATGCTGAGAATAACGTCAAAAAAGTTTTATCAATAACACAGGTTTATAGTCAGTATACACAACCAAGCTAACTGCTACAGTTCAACAATTAAACTATACAAACATTCACAAAGCATTCCTTACGTATCTCGTCACTGTAGTTTTTAACAAAATAATACATACCGAAACGGCTGCTTTAATCTATAGTAAGAACTGTCCGCTACATAAAAAGATGATTAGTAAACATAGGAAAGGCGCTCTTGCATGTCGCGACCATAGACTGTATATAAAGAGTTTATGGTCTCGACTGCTTCAGGTCTATAGATGGAGCGACTGGATTGGTACACAGTGATCTAGCAACGATACATTTCATTGGCCGCATATAGATGAGGCGGGTTCAACATAAAAGTGTATTGAATGATGTTATGCAACATTTTGATAAACGCTTGAGCGGACATGAAAAAAAAAATCAAACATGTTACCAGTATATATGTTGGAGCATTTTCTATTTTCCTGACGCATTTTCGCAGCTTTTTAACCCACACAAAAAAAGACTAAAAACAAATAGTGTCGTTTTAATTTTGTGTAGGCACGCAGACGTTTACAGTAATTAAGTCACTCTTTATATGACAGTTATTATGACACCAGCACGGTTGCCTTATTAATGTTTGTGGTTGGGAGAATTTTCACCCTCTAATGTCTACTTTCCGAAATATGAGTATGCACGAACTCACAGATTTTCTAGTCTCTTCCACCGTTTCCGCCAGGAAATTTACAGCAAGCAGAAATGATCAGATAAAGCCCGCCAGTTTACTTGATGACAATGAATTATTCATTATAATTATTAATAAATAATAATTATGTAATATGTATAATTACAAATTATCTTATACGGCATTGTGTGTGTGTGTGTGTGTGTGTGTGTGAGAGAGAGAGAGAGAGAGAGAGAGAGAGAGAGAGAGAGAGAGAGAGAAAGAAAGAGAGAGAGAGAGAGAGAGAGAGAGAGAGAGAGAGAGAGAGAGAGAGAGAGAGAGAGAGAGAGAGTGTGTGTTACTGGGGGAGGACCATCATGTATCAGTTGCAGCAAAATTCAGTTTTGAGATGCACACCCTCAGAAACCAATCAATGCCTTAATGTAGGCTACTTCAGTCGCAGTACTTTTATTCTCTTATGTTCATAATGTCCTGTTAAATGCTTATTTTATTTTATATTGTATAGTGTATATTGTTATTATAGTTTTTATTTTATTCATTACCTGGCACCTTATTTTAATTCTACCTTTATTGTTATTTGTTACCATTTTATTATTATTATTTGTCTTGTCATTATCTGTTTTATGTTTTAATGCTTTGGCAATGTTGCATGTAAACACAATCATGCCAATAAAGTACTTTAAAATTGAAACTGAAATGAGAGAGAGAGAGAGAGAGAGAGAAAGAGAGAGATAGAGAGAGAGAGAGAGAGAGAGAGAGAGAGAGAGAGTGTGTGTGTGTGTGTGTGTGTGTGTGTGTGTGTGTGTGTGTGCTTGAGAATTTCTTGTGCTGCCTACCTCAGGAAGTGGTTTACCCTAGGTATCGGCTCCGGAAACCTATGCTTTATACATCAGTACAAGCAGCGTATAGCTAGTGATTGCCAAACATTACATGCTTTGCCATGAGTCAACCTTCCATGTGGTAGATAAATATTTGAATTTCACCATGTACCCAAGGGTCATCTTGAAGGAAGTCTTGTACAAGAAATCACAGCAGAAGAGAAGAACTTCACCATGCAATTACAAAGAGAGAATTTTCGTGTTCAATACACAGGATCTGACATACTTCGAACATCGACCTGGGGTAGGTATTCACACCTTCTGGTGACATTACTGTTACGGTCAAGATTTGCTTATGCAAATGTCAAGTTACAGAAATTATGTAAGTAAATAGAATAACCTACCTGTGATAGAATGCAATCGAATAACGTCATGTCTTTTTTATATTACCTTAGAAAAGGCCAACTCAGAAAGGTTGCATTGAGCTATCGCACATCAAGTGTGTGGAGATTGTACGCAGTGATGCTCCCATACCTTGTGATTACAAGTACCCTTTCCAGGTGAGAATTAAGCGATTTTTTTAAAGTCTTTTTCGGGGTAAAAGAATGCAGAAGACAGTCTGTAAATATTGTGAACATTACACTATCATTGATTCTCATGATAGTCTCGTGCCTAACAAATATACCAATTAACTTTCTGTTTGCTTAATTTTTGCTTACATTACACATACATTTTGTTGGTTTGCTTATTTGTTTGTTAATATTTGTGACAGATCGCCCATGACAGCTACTATCTTTACGTCTTTGCTCCAGACAATGACTGCAGGTTAAAATGGGTCAAAGCTTTGAAAGAAGGTGAACAGCTGTTACAAAATGCTATACACATCCTTAAGAAAAAAGAAAAGTGAAAAAAAAAAGAAAAAAAAAAGAAAAAAGAAAAACTCATTCTTATTCTTTGTGTAAAGGACTGTGGAGAGAATGTATTATCTTTTTCCATCAATACTTCAATATCAAAATTTTAAATACTTTTATCTTTTGTCTCTTTATTTTATCAAGCGACACAATGTAACAACTTGTTTGTGAAGTATCATCCTAATTTCTGGGGAGAAGGGAAATGGAGATGTTGTCATCAGACAGATAAGCTGGCGACGGGATGCAGTGAATATTATCCTAATGGAGGTGCAAACTCTCTTACTTTTGCTGGATATAAAACAGCTGGTCCCAGAGCTGTAACATTCAATTTCCATCATTGTCATACTTTTATAAGATGCTGCATTTTGTCTTACAGCCAAACCTCTTCCACCAACTCCAGATCCAAAGGTATGTCATTCAGTGTCTCTCACTGGTTTCTAACTTTAATGCTTATGTATAGGGTTACCACAGCTGTAGTAAACCCTGGAAATGTCTGCGAATTTTGATTTCCAAGTGAATAAAATCTTAAAATGTCATGGAAATGTCTATAGTGAATGTATATATATATATATATATATATATAGTTATGCTCAGCTCTAAATTGATTATAGACTTGATAAATGTTTTATTTAGCTTTAAATGTCACATTTTCAATCTTCGAATCTTTGTTTTGTTTTGGCTGTTAGAACGGTACAATCAAGCTGCTTTTAATTGAGCTGTCTGTGTTTTACCGCTAGCACCAATTTTTAGATTTAGAGGAGAGAATTGTTGTGGCTTTAAGAAATTTCAACCCTGAAGAAGATAAAGACCTTCCACTGCACAAAGATGAAGAGTATGTTGTCATTGACAGTTCAGAACCAAACTGGTGGACTGTGAGAGACAAAAATGGGTAAATATAAATAATAATACTAATAATAATTTGTAATCTTTAAATTTGATTTAGGTTATGCCTCCAACATGAAATCAAAAGTGACAACACAGATACAATATTTCTCATTGTCAAACAAGATCATTAAACAAAATACATGCCACACCTTTTCAACCCACCTTCATGACTGTCAGGATTCAAGACTCATTATATGGATAGATATATAATCTGAAGTACAATTATATATGATTTTTTCAAAAACAAATGAGTGTTACGTTAATTTGATTTACAAATTAACTGTGCATGTGGACTAGTTCAGTCTGCAGGTTATACCAAGCAGCTCCTCAAAAGCGACAATAAAAAATATCCATAGCCAAAATACTCTTAAGTCTTGAAAAAATACAATACAGTTAATTATTAAGCATGTTAAATTAATTAGACGAAAATGTAATGCACTATAGCATATTTGCTTGAAATATCATAATGTGTTCATTGTATTTGATCGTTGGTCTGCACTGTTTAAAGAGTTTAAGATCATAAGGTTAGAGACAACTATCAAGCGATGAGAATTAAATAATGAAAATGCTAAAAACTATGATGTGCTTTGTTGGTTCGTGTATATCCCTGCCCCCCAGCTTGCAAGATCGCGATGGGAGAAAGTTGCCCAGACTCAGCTTTAAAGGCTCTATATGGTTAGGATTATGGATGTTCATAGTGTATTCTCACATTGTGAACAAACATAAGGTAACCATGATAAACAGTAGGCCTATAGGTAGGCTATACCATGACACAGGAGACACTCGTTTTGAGAAAATAAGTATCAACCATGTAATTGCTCGTCAGATTTGACAGTCAATAATGATTTTGCATCAATGAAAACTAGGAGGGGAGGGTTACATTTTAAATGAGGAATTATGTGTAATAGCACAAGCAGCAATCTGTAAGTATTTTGCCATTTACTTTTTTTATTGACTCAGTAATTTAATTGTGCAATTTAAGTTCTATACATACTATAATTTGCCAATATATATATATATATATATATATATATATATATATATATATACACAGGGTTGGGAGGGTTACTTTTTAAATGTATTCCACTACAGATTACAGAATACACGGTGTAAAATGTAATTTGTAACATATTCTGTTAGAATACTCAAGGTCAGTAATGTATTCTAAATACTTTGGATTACTTTTTCAGCACTGGTAGATATTTTTCATTTGTTTTGACCCTGTAAAAAAAATCCTGTTATTTTTACAAAATAAATCTGGCAGCTGTGGTTGCCAGAATAATTATGTAAAAAATACAGTTAAAATGTAATCCACTTTACAGAACAACCTGTACATTTTACAGTTTAAAATGGTTGTAATGTACATGCTGGCACTGCAAAAAAAAAAAAAAATTCTGTTAAATTTACAGTAAAAAAAATTCATAAACGCCTTCTGAAACTGAAAAAAATCTGTTGTTTACTTTATAAGGTGTTTGTTAATCACCGTAGTAACTACAGAAGGGCACATGATGACATACATTTCATCAGTGGTGGCTCTTCCAGGAGATCGGTCATATCCACTGAGATCAGTGGATATGACCAATAAACATATAGACACAAACACTCACACAAACACTAAATACCGTCATGGTAACACATGTGAGATTTAAATAATGCAGTAAACATTAACTAAATTACATAAAATATAACACAGAAAATCCCAGTGTATGTAACTGATATTAAAAATATGATGAAACATAACTATTTCCATAAAATATAATGAAATGTAATGGGTCACACGGGGAATTCTGTGAACACTCGATTAATGTTTTTTACTGTAATTTTAACAATAATTTACTGTAAAAAGTACATGTACTCTTTTGTTCTTTTTACCATTAATTATACAGGAAAATCTTAATTTTTACATTGAAATAATTTAATTTTTAACATCGTTTTATTGTAAAAACCACTGTATTGTCTTTTAAAATATATGAAAACATTTTACTGTATATTTTACAGTTAATAATTTTTAAGCAATTAACATTTTATTTCTGTAGCATTTTTTACAGTATTTTACTGTTAAAATTACTGAATTTTTTTACAGTATACAGTAAGACAAAATATACATGTTAAAAATACATTCTCTGAAAAAAACTAAATATCTTATGCAGTGTTGTATCTAAAACAAGATAAATCAAATGAATCTTGTTTTAAGGATTTTTGATATTTTTACTGGAAAACAATAAAAAAAAATTACTATCAATAATACAACCTTTGCCCTCATATCAAAGATCTTACTAGAAATAAAGAAATTATGATCTGATGTGAATTCTCTTGATAAAAAAATATGATTGTGTCTGGTAACATGTGCATGTAAAATGGCTAGAAATAGAATTTTAGCCTAGCATAAAGCTGACAATTTACACAAGGTTTATTTCTTGTGCTCCAAACTTACTTCAAAATTCTCTGTCAGCTCGTATGAATGTAACACATCATAAGAAAGTGTTTCACCGCTGTTCAAATGCATTTTTGATCGCATCATTTATATGTATAAATTTTTCCACCTGAAAGGACAAAATATTAAATTAAACAAATGACAATACAATGCAAAGTAATCTCTTCAGTAATCAAAATAAATTTTGAATATAACTGTATTCTAATGAACAATTATTAAAATTCTAGCTTTTATGTTTCAAATTGTAAATAGGCTGAACTCTAGATTGAGTAGTCTTGTTCCTATCTCCTGCCCCCAGCACACATACCAAACGAGAATCAAACCACTTAAATTAGGAAAATGTCGCCGACATGTGCGCGCCAGAATGACTGTTGTCTGTGGGGGGCCGCAGATCTGGAACGGGATTGATGATGGCCTCAAGGTGTTGCCCTTTATCTCCAACTTTAAAAAACAACTAAAAAATTTAATTTTATATTAACCTATTTTTAATATCAAACTGTTTTCTCATGGATTACTGGGATGTATGTGTATGGTTGTATGTGTATGTATTGTGTATGTATTGTTATGTATGTTCTGGTGTGCTTTGCATGCATTTACTCATCATCTGGTTACAGGTGGTAATTGTATATGCCTTGTCTGTACCACTGCCTTTTCATAAACCATGGGCCCCACATATAAGCTTTTTTAGCTTCTTTGGGATACCCATTCACTATACCCAATTGATTTTGTACTCTAAATTGTATTTTTGTAATGTTTGAAGTGGTATTGTGAATAAACTCAAACTCAAACTCAAGTAGAATACAGTTAATTATATTTTATATACTTAATCCCATTACATGTCAGGGTAGGGGTTTTTAAATTAAGGGGGGCACCTTGTCAGATCTCGCCTAGGGCACCAATTAAGCCAGAAATGCCACTGAGTCAAGGTCAAGATCCAAAAGTATGTCATAAACAATAAAAAATATATTTAATTTGCTATAAATAATGTTAACAATTTTACATCTTATTTAGCACTTTTAATAGTTCATAAGCTTAATTTATACATTATACCAACCCCCTAAAAATAGGAAGGCAACAAATCAGTATTAGTGTAATAATAATCAATGACAGGGGAGAACAAAGTATTAAATAAATAAATGAATTAATAAAATATGGACTTTTAATTTAAACGTAAAGGTAGGAATGGAGGAGATTCTACAAAAGGCTCAGTGGAATTGAAGGCTGAAAACTGAAAGCTATTTTGTATTGAAAATTTGCATATCCAGTATATTAATATACATAATATGTATTGTCACACATAGATTATTGGAGGTTGTACCAGTGATTGTGATGGTTCTGTCATACTGCTCAAGAGATACACTTAATGCATTATTGCCTTAAACACGATTGAAAATGTTGATAATGTTTAATAATATAAAGTAAATATCTGATTTTCTTGTTCTGCCTCTCTTCTATTACAGAAATGTTGGCTCAGTGCCTTGCATATACGTTGCAGAAAAATTTTCAAATGACATTGAGAAATTTGAGTAAGTTTTTTACTGTTTATTTCAGAATTACACATGTTAATCTACATGCATGTTCTTTGTAACGTTTTCTGTTTTTTTGAATGCTTTGTTCTTTTATAGATGGTACAATAAGGACATGACCCGGACAGAGGCAGAGGAGTTACTAATGAGAGAGGTAAAGCAAAACAAACGGCAATCAAATATACTGTATCATATCAATGTTTAGAATTTTTCCATGTCAATAAGTCAGATAACCATAAAAGTCAGCTGTGTTAATGTTGCAGTACATTAAGTTTCGGTATGAGAAAATACAAACACTTAAGTCAAAATCTGTTCGTCATTTCAGTACATTTTCAGTTTTTTGGCCTTTGCATAAAGTTGGGGTTCTCTACAAGCAACATCTGCAGACTGTGCAGGCAAAGTGTGCAGAGTTCAAACAGAAATCAGCAGCCCTTTAACCCAAATGTGGTTGCTATGCTTCCTGTCATGTCTGTCATACATGTTATGTTTTAAATATGAGAGGTGATCTCAGACATGTATGTGAAGATTGAGTCAGGTCAGGTGTCACCTTTAGCACCCATTATCAGCAGTTGGCATGAACTCTATCTCTGCAACAGAGCAATTACTACTCCTCAGACAAGTGCCATACAGATGCATTTATATTTATGCCTTTCTGTTGAATTTAAATACAAAATAATATGTTTATGTTTATACATGTTTGTGAATAGTATTCATATTCAATTTTAACAAAAAAAAAAAAAAAAGATAAATATGCATATGAACCATACAAATTTATGTTTATCATCAAAATGTCTTATTAATAGAACAAGGATGGAGGTTTTATGGTTCGTGACTCGAGACACGCTGGAGTCTACACAGTGTCGATATTTACCAGAACTTCATGGTAAATAATTAAACAATATAAAAAATAATACAATGACTTTCACCACTACATATACTGTATCTTCCCAATTTATCCAAATGATCTAAATGATTAATATTATCTTACACTGGTGCAGTGACTATTTTGATGAACTTCACTTACAGTACCAACAGGTCTGATGGAGAAAAGTACCCCATAGTAAAGCACTACCAGATCAAAGAGACAGAGGGTGAAAACATCAAGTATTACTTAGCTGAGAAATATGTGTTCTCCAGTATTCCCGAGCTCATCCGTTATCACCAACACAATTCAGCAGGTATGGTTTAAAAAACATAACTACTGCAACACAAAAGTTGGGACAGTATGAAAAATGCTAAAAAAATAAAATAAAAAAAAATTGTACAATTTTTTGTAAATTAGAAATTTGTAAATTATATTCACTCTTTTCTATATTGAAAGCACTACAACAACAGATTACATGATATTTTACCTTGTGAATTAATTTTTTTTTTCCCCCAGTAATTTCACATCAGATGATTACAACACTCTAAAAAAGTTGAGAAAGGGGCATGTAAGATCAATAACAATTTGACAAGTTGAAATAAAAAGGTGACGTGAAACAGGAAATGTTAAACATGTGAGGCAATTGTGTCATAATATTGTATACTGTAAAAGGAGCCTCAAAAAACATCCTAGTCCTTCAAGAGCAAGGATCATTCAAGATTTGTCAATTTGCTAACTGATGCTTCAGCAAATAATCCAGTACTTTGAGAACAATGTTCCCCAAAGACAAATTGGAAGGATTTGTGGCATTTCACCCTCTACAGTGCATAATATAGTCATCTGTACAAACAATAGTACGCAAGTTTAAACACCATGGGACAACTTTTTTGGAGCGTGTTGCAATCATCTGATTTGAAATGACTGTACATTAAAAAAAATAATACAACATAAAAAATAAAAAAAATTAAATTCACAGGTTAAAACATTATATATTGTGTAGTTGTAGTGCTTTCAATATAGTAAAGGGTGAATATAATTTACAAATCACTCATTTTTGTTTTTATTAGCATTTTTTATACTGCCCCAACTTTTTCAGAATTGGGGTTGTACATTAAGAGTTACACTTAGAGAATATTCTGGGTTCAATACAAGTTAAGCTCAGTCGACAGCATTTTTGGACAGAAAGTTGATTACCTTGAAAAATAATTTCGACTCGTCCATATACTGTTCTTTAAAACTTTCTCTTGCCTGGGTCAGTGAGCAAGTATTGACGCTGACTACCACCCCTGGAGATGTGAGTTTGAATCCAGGGTGGGCTGAGTGAATCTAGTCAGGTCTCCTAAGCAACCAAAATTGCCCCGGTTGCTAGGGAGGGTAGAGTCACAGGGGATAACCTCCTCGTGGTCGCGATTAGTGGTTCTTCCTCTCAATGGGGCACGTAGTAAGTTGTGCGTGGATCATGGAGAATAGCATGAGCCTCCACCTGCTGTGAGACTCTATGGTGCCATGCACAGTGAGCCACATGTGTGGATTGACTATCTCAGAAGCAGCAGAGGCAGCTGATACTTTTAATTGCACCACAGTGAGGACCTAGTAAGTAGTGGGAATTGGGCATTCCATATTGGGGAGAAAAGAGGACAAACATATTTTAATTAATTAATTTTAAGTTACAGTGAGGCGATTTTAAAGTGAATGAGGATAATTTTTGGAGGGTTTAAAGGCAGAAATGTGGAGCATATTATTTTATAAAAGCACTTACATTAAGTATTCTGTTAATACTTGTGAATTATTTGAGCTGTGAAGTTGTTCCTAATTTTTTGTCATTATAGGGTATTATGGTTTGTTGACATTACATCGTCATGGCAGCGATGTAGTAAAATTGACAATAAATGTACACAGAAAAGGTTAGTATGTGATTTCATGACACTAAAACCATGTTAGCACCTATTGTTTATGTCTTGTGGCTATACTTTTAAAACAGTGAGAATTTGAACATTTATTGATTGGCCCCATTCACTTCCATTGTAAGTGCCTCACTGTTACCCAGATTCTTGCTTTATTTAAAAAAAGGAGGCACAAGATTAATTAAATTTTTGTGGTAATCAATATTGTACCACAAATGCTGTTGACTGAGTTTATCTTGTAATGAACCTGGAATATTCCTTTAAGTTTGTTTAAAATGCCCACCTCTAAATTACAGAGAACTACATCAGGGTATTGTTTTTCTTATATGCTTGTAATTTTGGCAGGTTTGGTAACCAGGCTGAGGCACTGTGTCTCTAGATATGCTCAAAACTCTTCAAGGATCAAGGAGCTGTCATCAGGTATTATACTGTAGAAGTTAAACTTTAAAGATGTGTTTAATCTTAGAATATGACCTATAGTTACAGTATCATTGAGTCTTTATAGGTATTAGAGTAAATTTAAAATTCATACTAGTGTGTAAGATGTGCAATTGCTTGGTCAAAACTCTATCTACAGAGAAGTGGGAGATTCACCCAGATGAACTGATTTTAAGTGAGGAATTGGGCAGTGGGCAGTTTGGCTTGGTTTGGAAGGGATACTGGCATGAGCAGCAGGTGGCAGTTAAGACTGTCCGTGAGGGTTTCATGTCAGAGGAGGAATTTAAAGAGGAGGCACATATTATGATGTGAGTAACGTAAACTGTTAGCGATTCAAAGGAATATTTGAGAAATATTCAATCTCATAAGTTTAGCAGCAAAGAATTTGATGGTCTTCCTCCCCAGGAAACTGTCCCACACTAAGCTGGTACAGTTGTATGGAGTGGTCACTCAGCGCTCACCAATGTATCTGGTATTTGAATTCATGGAAAATGGCTGCTTGACAGACTTCTTGCGTGACAAAAAAGGCAGTCTTTCCCAGGAGGTACTCCAAGGGATATGCTTGGACGTAAGTGAGGGGATGGCCTACCTGGAGAGCTCCAACTTCATCCACAGAGATTTGGTAAGAATATATAATGAGTCTATTTACCTTATTAAGTAGAATTTCTTGCTTTATTGGGATGAACATTTGCGTATTTGTTCTAAAATTTTGCTCTTTGACAGGCTGCAAGAAACTGTCTGGTTTCTAATGATCATGTGGTGAAGATATCAGATTTTGGAATGACCAGGTGAATATAAGTGCTTCAGTATTGAAGAGACCCAAGTCACTGCTCTTTAAGGCCTCATGTTGTGTGCAATGGGACATTCTCACCTGTTTCTGCAGGTTTGTGCTAGATGACCAGTACACCAGTTCATATGGGACCAAATTTCCAGTCAAATGGTCCTCTCCAGAGGTTATACGATTTGGGAAGTATAGCAGCAAATCAGACGTGTGGTCATTTGGTGAGTCCATATTGATACATTGCACTAATGTTAAATAAAGACTTGGAAAAAGCTAGCAAAATGTTGCTGTGTTGTGCTGGTCGGGATGCTCAAACAAACAGAGCAATGTTTTTTTTTTTTTTTTACATTACTTATTAGTAGTTTGTAGGTTGATTTCTCCCTTGATCCACTATCAAAACATTTGCTCAATTTGTTTGAGCATTGAAAAATTTACATCAGCTTTAAATTAATCAACACTTACAAGCATCAACACATTCTAACATGGATGTTACCCCTATGAATTGACTAATGTTCTATTTCCAGGTGTGTTCATGTGGGAGGTGTATAGTGAAGGACGTGTGCCCTATGATAACCGTAGCAACTCAGAGGTGGTGGAGGCCCTCAATGCAGGACTGCGGCTCCTTCTGAGACCTCGCCTCTGTCCACAGAGTGTGTATGATTTAATGCATTGGAGCTGGAAAGAGGTGAGGGAGGAAACTGATCCACCTTGCAAACATATGTCCACTACAACAAGAATCAAAGAATCAAAACTACCCAAACACATGGTTTCAGTATAGCAGATAATCTCAACAAATTAAAAAGCAGCTGAATAACACAAAGTATGTAACATCATTACCCAAAAAAGACACTTACAAAAATAGGGCCTTTCAAGGAAGTTAGTTATGTTCTCACCCTGCTTTAACTTGGTGCTGTTTGTGGTATGTGTTAAGGAATAAGGAACCGATTTCTTTGGGCATCCAAACAAAAGAAAACAGATACAACTAATTGTAGCACGGGGTTAAGATTAGTACTAAAATGGCTTTCCTGTGCAGCCATTACTATTCTTGATATGGGGGATTGCCAAGCAAAATACCCCTGAACATTTCAAGACTTTAATAATCAGTTGAATCCAATGTGATATTTTACAGTTACTGTTTTCTCAGGTTTCTTTCTAGCAGTTTTAAATGGGGATTTTTTTTTTCATAATGAATGGTGTTATTTATGTAGAAAACCTTCCTACTGTGTCTTTGCTCTTGTAATTCTTGACAGTAGATGGTTTTTTTTTTTGTTCTAAACTGTTTATTAATTTATTTGCTTATGCGTCTTGTTACTGTCTCTTCTTACACAGAAGCATAAACATGACAATATTTGTTTAACAGAAACCTGAGGATCGCCCCTCCTTCGCTC
Source organism: Moxostoma hubbsi (assembly GCA_032164185.1). NCBI lineage: Eukaryota > Metazoa > Chordata > Actinopteri > Cypriniformes > Catostomidae > Moxostoma > Moxostoma hubbsi. Next base: position 15,970,789 of record JAVLUX010000025.1, on the reverse strand, counting down.
TGCTTCTACACGAACTGGCCTGCCTTGATCAAGATCCTTGATTCTGATCACACCATCACCTTTATCTAATGTTGAAATTATGAAAATTTTGTATATTGTACAAATTACATATTGTATTTATTTGTATATTTTATTTATTTCCCAGATTCCTTATTTTGTCATTTATTATTTCACATTATCATTCACTGAATGGCCTTTTTCATGTTTCTATACATGCACGACTTCCCACACATTCTACATTTGTCCCTTAGGAGGCACACATGAGTCATAAATATGTCTCTTGCTTATTAGTGTAATGCTGTTACAATGTATTGAACAAAACATCATATTTACTCATTTTTGCATAAGGTTGTACACACAATAAACTCAATCACTCTGTAAATGTCTACAGACTGTCTATTATACCTGGCATGCAGTTCTAGGCACATCATGTGGGCCTTCTGTTGCTGATTGGTGAATAGTAACAAATGCCTGCACTGGTTACTGTGACAACGGCACTGAATAGAAAAACCTCAGCATGGCAATGTTCACTGTATATCCAGCTTGGCAAAGAAGCTCATATTTATTTAATCTGTTTCCAGAGGGAAATTATCTTTTAAACTAATGCAGAGAAACAAGCAAACAATCTGCACAATCATATGTTATATGTAATAAATAAATACCTTAATATATTTCTGGAGTATATGGCTCTATATCTTTGCGTTCATGAAAAAAAATATATAAATCAACCTCAGAGGGGGGAAAGTGCATTGTGATATAGTGCTTTGTCAGAAGAAGTACAGCAGTACATGCACATTTCTGACCATGGATACCCACACAACGTAATAAAATCTACCCTGCCCTAATCTTCTTTGTTTATGATCATACTGTTTCTCCGTAACCCGAAAAATATTTAAATTGAGTATGTAAACTGATGACTCACTCAAGAGATGCTGTTATAAACGTCCGCCTGTCTCTTTAAGAGCATGCACTTGCAGCCATTTTCTGGTCTTTGTGTGGGGTGGATTACAGATAGACCAAACCCCGAGCATCAAATCTACTATACTGAGCGAACGTTATTTCGCTCCGTTTCTATCCACTTCGCATAACCGTCCGTTATTTGAATTGCGGACATGCAATTAGCAGGTAAGTACATTTAATTATATTAATGAATTACAGTGATGAGAGCGCTCGTTCGACGGTGCGCGAGGGATGATGTCACGGACCTGCTCGTGTAACGTTATTCCCCAAGCATGATGGAAATTGCAGATATGTTTTATTGCTAGCTAACCACAGATACGAGTGCATCTGGGGGCGTTTTAAACAAATCGGATGAATATTGTTCATTTGCTGGGTTTATGATGTAGAGTGCTGATCGCATCTCTGCTTTATGGGTGGAGTGAGGGGGTGCGCACGCACGCATTCACTCATACACATCTTATGTGAGATCTAATCTTCTAAATGTGTTAACATTAGTGTACGGTAAGATTACTTAACTGCCAGTAGCGTTCCATTCCATTGTGACGTAAGCACATTAGAACGTTATTTTTTTACACAAGCTGTCCAACGTCCGGTGACTGGGCTGTTGCTAGGTTATAGCCAACTGAACCGTTATTTTGTCGCCCATGATGATTAAAATTGCGCCGATGTCTGGGTGTATGACATATTGAATGACTGATTCTAGTCTTGTTCCTTACACGCACGGGGTTTTTTTTCCTTCATGTTATTATCAATGCTCCATATTTTGAGTTTACATGCTGTAAAATAAGGTTTGATGAAAAAGACTAAGCTGCAATGGAAAATAGTTTATTCAAATAACATCCACATTTATTTATTTTGCATCAAATATGTTGTCATGTTGAGCCACCTCGTGTATATAATCTCGCATATTGTGTACCTGTTCCATTTGAAAAGAGAACAAGGAACCACTAGTTTCCTAAAAACGAGAGTTTTTACAAAATTCATAGTGAGACTGTTTCACCTGCTGACAGAAATTATGCATGCCTAACTACATTATGAACCATTATTTCGTGTGTCTGTCAAATCCACTTCAATTACAAAATTGTCTGGCAAGAAATCAGACTGTCTGGTTGTTTTATTCATCTTAGAGCCACCTTGGTTGGTAGGCTAAAAAGTTAATTTCAGACCCGGCTCTTGCCTCAATTTATTTAATATCTCAAGAAGTTACAATTGAGGGATGCAATCATGACCAGTCCATAGAATATAGAATTTGCCAAAGGATTGTTTCAGTTAACTCAGGGTGATTCTTTCAGCCAACCATCAATTACATGTCCTGTTTGTATGTCTAGTGATTGTAGCTCAGTGCGTTGAAGGCTTGCTGAGAGTGCAAGTCCCAGCAAGTGGTGTGACCCAAATGTGACACTCTTTTAGCCCTTTTCCACCGACATGGTTTGGGGGTGGGTTCCTGGTCTGGTGTGAATTCTCAAACTGTTCCACATATTTGAACTACAGAAAAGGCTGTTCCAGGGCCGAAAACCTAAAAAGCTTGCTGGTCTCGGAGGGACGGAGGGTGGGATAATTTTTCAGAACCATGGTAAAGTTTTCCCAACAAACAGCAGTAGCTAACGTCTGCAGCAAGGACTACTTCTTAGCTCTATAACAACAATAATAAAAAAAAAATTATCAGACAAAATTATCAGACATCAAGGTAAGACATCAGGTAACATGACGAAACAAGTGCTCTACTTGCGATATGGTATTTGCGAAGATCTAAGATAAACTAGAGAGAATACTCTACGAGAATGTAGATGCAGCATGAAATTATGCACATTGCCTTCAATCGGACAATTGACCAAATCATAAACAAATTGAAAAAAACTTAAGGGACCATAAGTGAGACATAAGCAAAAGCGACAGTGAATGGAGCAAAAATGTTTTGGACTAGGACACCAACCAGCCTGCTAACATTGAATTCAGCTAGTAACACTCATGATAAACAATGAATCGCCGGTGTCCTCTGCAGCTGATCTCAGTAAGTTGTTATATTTGACAACTGTGTTAGCCTTTCTTACACTGTTGTCATCTTATTTTGTGCATTGTTTTGTTCTGTAAGGGTATATTAGACCAGCTACTCACTAAGTTTGGAAGATCGCGGCCATCTGTTAAGTAAAATGGTTGGATTTTCAATCAGTATTATTATATGCTATGGCAAAAATCCAAATACAACCATCTGCTACACAAATGTTAATAATGATTCCACTGTAATAGTTTACAGAACTTAGCAAGTTAAGCCATAGTTCATACAATATATTGTAATTACATTACCTGTCGTCTTTGGTGTAGATTTCATCACTCGAGCAATGTAATAACGATGGATTGCATTAATCTGCATGTTTCAACATGTACTCAAAAACAAGAGTAAAAGCTGTATACATACACACTGTGACGTGCCATGTTTGTTTATGTTTGAGGTAGTCACATGAAACTACCATGTAGACAGTAACCCGTTCAACTCTCAGGTCAGTGGAAAAGCGCGCCCGGTTTACAGCCGTGAACCAGAGCGACACAGACTCAGTACGAGAACTATTGCAATTTTGGTTTGTAAAATGTTTTTTTTTTTTTTTTAATTTCATTAGTGGAAACTCTGTTATTACCTATCCAATGTTAGGTCTTTATTTTTTGGCTAGATATAAAGGAATAGCATGCATTTATTTTAATGGATTTTAGTCGGATTTTAGTTAGAATTGGAAGAGAGAGCACATCATTGAATGGTCCCTTCATGAATCAGCAGTAAGGCACTTGTGTGAGAGAGTTTTGGACCAATAGATGGAACTGTCACTTGCCCTAATGATCTTACTTTTTATGTTCGTTAATCAATTAGCTTAAATTTGTTTATATTTGTTGTATTTTCTTGCAAACTATGGGGGAAAATAATCACTTTTTTTGGTCATACCATGTGAGGCAGTTTTCAGCTTAAGTACATGTTTGGAGTATTGGAGAGAAAAGCATATAGGACATGCATTGAATGTCAGTGGTGGTCTGATTTTATCATGCAAACTTTCAAAATTTAGGAATGTGGACAGTGTGCCCCACCATACTGTGTCCTGGGACAGTATCCATCCAGTCAGTATCCATTCCCACAGACAAAATGAATCAAAAGTAATGTCTAAGTAAATACATTCATAAAACCTCATAACAATTTAGCCAATTAAAATGTAATAGGTTATTCATATCAATACAACAACTGAATTCAGAGAACTTGCAGAACAGTTGCTGTCCTGATTCATTGCTGGGATGCTGCTCTGAATTCAGCATTTTGCACCAAATTTTGAATTTGTTCGGCATGAAATCAAAATTGACACTATTTAGTGCATGTTACTAGTTTTATTGTGAACGATTCATCCATGCATATTTGCTATTTAAAAAAAAAACTTGACCTCATAATCTTTTATGTCACAAACACAAAGAACTAAAAGGCCATCAAAAAAAGCTCTGTTTAGCTGAATGCATGAAATGAAAGCCATAGTGACAGAATTACTGCTGTATAATATATATATATATATATTCAGAGTAATAACAATAACACTGCTAATAACAGTAATATTAAAAGGTTTTATTAGTATCATTATTTATAATAAGTTATATTTATATATTATTATTATTATTATTATATGCAAGCAATCTCACAATAGCAAGTGTACTGAATATCAGCAGGCTGTGTTTTAGCTGTAACAACCTAATGCCACAGGTAATCAGATTTTTATCATTAACGTTGTAATTCTGTCAAGCTCTATTGTGCAGCATGTTATTTGACCAAAGATAAATGGCAATTTGTTTTCATTCCATTTTCATATTTTAATATAAGATTTATGTATCCATTTGTTTAATACAGTTTTGATTAATGTTTTTATTAAGACATAAAACATAGAATCCTAAAAAATGTAAACAGAAAACACTGCTAGACTTTATGCATTTATTTATGCTTTTATTTAATGCCAGAAATCGCTAGTAAATTTAGCAGGCTATATTTTCAAGGAAAGGTTACTCACGATCTTAGTGGCTTTAATTAGAAATAAGTAAAGTAAAATAAGTAAAGTTGCAATAATCTGTTTCAAGTAAATTTTACTCCCTGTTCTACATTTTATTCAAGCTACGTAACACTGAAATAAGCCATGCTTTTATAAGTGTAGCATTTCATTTGTTTTTTACTGTGTACCACATGACCTGCAGAAGCATTCCACAGGACAACTTAATGCATGCTATGTAGTCTATTAGACAACTTCACCGTGCTTTAATGTACAACAATCAGTAGATATTTTTTTTAATCATGTACGGGTAATTTTGAGTCCAATGAACTTCATACTTAACAAAACAAGAAGTTACCAAGCAAAAAGTTAAAATCTACTCGCAAACAATGAAACCATGCCAGCTTATTAATTATTCACCTGCTTTGAAAAGTTAAGTACAATTTACACAAATTAGCAAATAAATATGATTGGCTATAAGCTGATAAGTTTTTCTACTTTAGGATTAATACATGATGACTGTAAAGATGATAAACAATCATAAGTAATATTTAAATAAGATAGAGTGTAATTTTTCCCCCAAACACACAACCCCCTGGCACAAACATAACTGTACAATCAACAACACAATGTTTCGCTGCTCTTGTCATAATTTTATTTGACAATTTATAAACTGCAAGTTACAGTTATTAATGATGACTTTTTGATTTCATCAAATTTGTCAAATTCCATGACATTCCTCGTTTTGTAGTTAATCCCATTCTAGTCCATTCCACAATTCCATCCACGTTTACTGCATGACTGAAATCTAGGGCCCTCCATCTTGCCTCGCAGATCAGATCTCTTTTTCCACTGCTGACTGCAGACTACAGAATGATTTCACTGTGAATTCAGAAACGGTGTGTTGATTTTATTAAAACAGCTAAATTTAGCTAAAGTCTATCTGTGCATACCAAATTTTGAAGCACTGCAACTAGTGGCCGAACATAAAGGCACATTTGAGCTCCAGTTGACATTAGGGCTGCAACTAACGATTATTTTGATAATCGATTAATCTAACGATTTTTATTCGATTCGATTTTTAATCGAACAATTATTCAACGATTCAACGATTGTTGCAACAAATAATCATTAGCTCTTAACCACTCAGCTTGTGCCTTGACTTAAAAGGTTGTATTAAACTTCAAAAATAATCTAAATGACATTCACTGAATTAAAGGGAAAAAATACTTTTATTAAGTGTAATTCAGTAAAGTAATTCACTGAAAAAAAGTGTTTTTGTCTTTGTTTTCCATTTAAATGGTCAAAAAATCCTGAAAATGAGATACAGATCAGATATTTAGACTTGCTTTAAGAGAATGTATCTTAAATCTAAGTTTATTTTGTATACGAGTGTATTTTTTCACTTATTTATACTTCTGCGCGTAATAAAGACAAAATATACTTATATTAAAGCTCTATCCTCTAAAAGCAAGTATAAAAATATTATATGCTGCTTCTTTTTTAAATGATTTTTTGATTTTTTTTTAAAAATATTTGTATTTTCAATATTATATTCAACATTTTCAGATAACAATAGTTTCTTCTGCAGTATAGCTGCTAAAGAAAATGTATGTTGTTTTAATTTTTTGTTTTTGATAATGTGAACGAATCATTTCCGCCCTAGTTTCCATTTAAAAAGCCCACAGAGGCGTTGAGTTGTTTTTAGCTGTAAAGAATGTATGATACAGTGAAGAGGATTTTATTAACTCTATTCCCAAACCCCAACCCTTAACCTAATCATCAGTGGGGTAAAAATGGAAAATCTGAATCGTACTCGTCACTGATTTTCCTATGCGAACACGATTGCTCCCTGGTTTCAATGTGGGATGAGAATCTGGATCTCCCTATTGGCCGACACAACACACTGGGGAAGATAAACACGTTTGAACTGATGCAAAAATGTCTGATGGGAAATGGTGCTTGTCAGTAACTCTGCATAAGGGTTCTGGAACATTCAGAAGCAGCATTCTGACCCCATGTTGCTTGAAGTATTGTGGTGTCATGGATGTTTTCCAGAGTACCTATTTGAATGACAATTATTCAGCTCAGTTTGTTCTGAAATTGATATCATTCTGAACGTAATGAACACACCTCACGCAATGAGTCCTTTTAAACAGTTTAAAATGTGTAGAAACCCTGAGGGGTAAGATAACTTCCATTTTATTTATTTTTTTCTGATGCATCAGAGTTCTTCGTGTTGAATACGACACCACGAGATAGTCATCTGCATTGAGGCGTACCTTTATTTTGTAGTATCATTATTTTTAAATTTGGAAGTCTAGTTTTTCTTCCATGACAGAACTTGAATAAGCTTTTGCTAGCAGAATTTAAAAAACCTTGCACTGGGGGCCTAGGTAGCTCAGTGAGTTCAAATCCAGGGCGTGCTGAGTAACTCCAGCCAGGTCTCCTAAGCAACCAAATTGGCCCGGTTGCTAAGGAGGGTAGAGTCTCATGAGGTAAACTCCTTGTGGTCGCTATAATGTGTGGTTCTCGCTCTCTGTGGGGCACGTGGCAAGTTGTACGTGGATGCCGCGGAGTATAGCATGAAGCCTCCACATCTGCTATGTTTCTGTGTTAACGTGCTCAACAAGCCATGTGATAAGATGCATGGATTGGCGGTCTCAGATGCGGAGGCAAATGAGATTCGTCCTCAGCCACCTAGATTGAGGCAAGTCATTATGCCACCACGAGGATTTAGAGCGCATTGGGAACTGGGAATTCCAAATTGGGGAGAAAATGGCAGAATATTTTGTTTCTTATGTGTGTTAAAGTTTTCTCTGTCTGAAAGAAAATCTCCTTTATACATAGTTGTGATATGCATACACATTGACAGGAAACCCCACCCTGTACAGTAGCAGTGACATGCCAGTATTGTAAATTGCTGCAGAGCATATTGGTATGCATTTGTCACCTGCCAGTTGTGGGCGAATTGAGTAAATTTACCAGTCATGAAAGTGTATTTTACACAATTGTTTATTCAAAATAAATGTGTATCCCTATGTCAATGGAATTATTTAGCAGTTTTTTCTTCCATAATCCTTCCAACAGTGATGAGCCGGTCTCCATCTCTCTTTGAAATTCCACCCATCTAAAAAACACGAAGACACCATAATGATGTTGTTTCTCTTATTTTTGTTTTGGTGGCTTTAATGCAAGTAATATTCCACATATGTGTTGTTATGGATGGAGAAAAAAGCTTTACGCATTCTAGATAAACCATATAGCCTAATGTTGCAGATTCTAATAAAGTTATCAACTGGCGAGAAACGTTTTATTTAATTGTCAGAGCCCATTTTTACTTTGCATTTGGTGCTTAACAAGTGTTAAATGGCATGTTAACAGTGGCCTTTTTCCATTACAAGATTTTCTCTGAAGCTTTTACCACTAACTCAGTAACATGACTTTGACTAATTTCACTTGGCATACATTGCTTACTGGACTTAATACTGCTTGTGAAAATCTGCCCTATCTCTGGCCCACAATACTTAAACCATGTATTTTCCCTGAGACCCTCTAAGAGATCTGAGACTGTTATTCCATCAAGTGATTTTGCAGTGACCTCCAACCACCTGACTAGAGCATAGGGATCATTCCACCTGACCTGTGACAGTGGTTGTAGGGTACTAAAGGTTTTTACTAGCTAGACAAAACAATGTCGGTTATTGTTTTTGGTGATTTTGTAAGTTTATATTTGCAAATTGAATAGGCATCATTACTGTGAATCATATGTGTCACTTTATGTAGTTCACACTTTAGTGCATCACAAGTTCCACACATAGTTCCTGTTTGCTTCTATACTTTAAGAAAACCTTTGTACTGTTCCACCTAAGCTCCATATTTAATCCCACAGCACCCACAGGGGATCTCTCTTTACTGTATGTGTGAAGTGTAATGGTCAAACGAACACCATGTTTCCCTGCTGCTCTTTCAAGCTTTGAAGAAGATAAACCATGAAAATCAATTCTTGGACAGATGGCTGATAGGTGTCTGCAGAGGCTAATTTCACTTCAAGCCACCTGTTCTGGACAGTTGAATCGTGGTTTAAAGGTGCACTCAGTATTTTTTTTTTTTCAGCATTAAAAAATATTTACTATTAAAGAAATTAATAGCCTACTAATATTGGAAAATATGTATAAAAGCATGAGCTCTCACATGTGTTGAAGACTCTAGTCATATCAGTAACCTTGTAAAAGGGGTTTTAATCTACATGGAGAGAGTCCCCTCATGGGGGCTGCCATGTTTGGATCACATGACCATCAGAATACTACTTGCTTAATCACTAAACTGAACACCATCTGACTCCCTTTGCAATTTTACACATTTCTGTATTATCAACGCACATTTGTTTTGCTGCTACTGTATTCATAAAATATTGTACTTAATTTCTTGTCACTTCTACCTGGCTGCTACCCCAATAACTGCTATAATATCCATATATAGTATAAGCTTATCTGCTGAATACTATGTCATAGTATGTTATATTTACATTCACAGCATTTTCTATTATATTGTAATATACAACATTTAGCTCCGGTCCTCTGATCTGATTGGACGAGAGATGTTCCATGAGTACTGATGGTCTCACACCATCAGCACTGGTACACTTCACTGTGTGTATCACTCTGCTTGTGTTCATGCTGTTCTAAACTAAAGTGTAAGAGCAGTGCAGATGTGTTAAGAGCTACTGTACATGTATCTATTTACATGTATTTTTTTTGAAATTACATAAGTTTTCCAGCAGGTGGTAACAAAAGATCATTTCTATGTGTAATATGAGCCAGTTAGGTGACGTGAAGTGAATCCGTGTCAGCCATGATCGCTTGTATTACTACTACACTACTAAAGCTAGGAAAAGCTTTAAATAGCTTTAAACGAACAACTTCAGCATTATGGCTCATCACAGCTGAGAGACACAACAGACTGATTAATTAACAACTCAAGGTGCTTACCTCTTACTGGACTTTCCACATTGGAAAGGACCTACTGTTTAAATGGCAGAGAAGATTTCAAGTCTCTATAGTGAAAGACTTTTGTGCACCGGCTACCGCGAAATAGTGAGAAATACCCCAACTTGGACAGCTATTTTTCCACTGAGAATGATGATTCGCTGCGTAAAAAAAGTAGTTCCATGCACAAATTAGTTTTCATGACCGTAATCAGTTTTTCCAAATTTTTTAAAATTTACTTGTTCATTGAACTGTTGTATATAAGCAATATCACACTCGCAATCTTGTTATATGGCCCTAAATCAGCACTGCTGTGATGCGTCCGAATCACAACAGTGCTGATATTGGGCCATATAGCACTCTTGCTCTTGTGATATTGCTTAAATATCTTTTTGCACTACCTGTTTCATCTGGCACTTTCACTAGAACTGTGTACTGGTGTGTGCTGCATCTCTTACTGTGCCTATTGTCCTGTTTCAGCAATGATTGTTTATGGAAAGTGATTACTTTTTGATTTAAAACAATGTCCAGAGGAATGGTAGAAGTTCCATATCCACTATGTCCAATGAAAAATATAATTTTTAAATTGAAATATTGCTAAATAAAATACTATCAATGTCTCAATGGCTACAAATGCACATTCCCTACCAAATGGCGGCACTTTGCATCTCCGCAATAGCAAGGATACATGAAAAGTTTTTGTGGTTGACACATTTCTGTACATATATCGATGTAATCGGTATATCGCCCATTTCAAGTCACTTAAAATTGTTTCTTGACATTATATTTTAGCCTTCCACAACCCTTGACAAATCTTTTGAAGAAATAAACTATGCTCTTTACAATTGAGCTGCATGTGCATGCTTCATGGTAGCTTTGGAAATAGCTCACAAAAACCTAGCTAGGATTTTCGACAGCCAATATTTGCCAAGCTGGCAAGCAAATTACATTACACAAAATATGACAATCCACATTTAGTTTTATTTCTCCTGACACATTTTTGCTGGTTATCAAGTTAAATGTGAGTATGTTGGCTACTGCTCCCTGCCATGCTATACACATGTATGGTTAAATGTTAGTCTTTTAGATTAATACAGCGTTAAAAATAAAATGGTAAAGTCTAAATCTATAAAACGGCATACACAAATAATCAATATGTAGTACAGATAGCAATTTTATCCTCTCACATTCGTTGCTCATGCTTCTCATCATCTCTGGGTGGGAAATATGGCCACTCTGAAGCAGCACATTCAATTAAGCAGCAGGGCAACCAATTGATTTTGAACAAACACAATGGTTCCAATCACAATGCGAAAAGTAAAGTCAGGACTGGATCACATAAGTGGATTCTATTTTGAACTACCAGAGCTAAAAATGCAGGTTATTGTAGCTGAAGTAATGGAGAAAATTAGTATTGCCTGCCAATACTGACGGTGGCGGCCATATGGACTAGTGCACATGTTGAGCTCTCGTTTTGGCAACAAACATTTAAAATCTTGCTAATGACATTTCCCGATTCCAATCCCCCTAACTCTTTACATAATTTTCTGTAGTGCTTGCATTTTTGGGACTAATTGTGTTTAAAGGCTTTAAGAATTTTTAAGGTCATGACATTTCCTTTTTTAAATGCTAGCCAAACTATGTTGCTTCATAAACTTAGTCTGAGTGCATCAACCTTGCAAATTCTGGGCCTGATTATGTTTCAGATTGGGCTGTTTTGTGAGTGAAACTGTGTCACCATGACAACCCACGTGACTCTGGAGGATGCACTGTCCAATGTGGACCTGCTGGAGGAGCTTCCCCTCCCGGACCAGCAGCCATGCATCGAGCCCCCACCCTCCTCCATCATGTACCAGGTAGAGCGTATTATACATGATCACAGTGGCATTTTAATATTGATAGTATTTAGAAGTGGGTCTATTTTTTGTGTCTGTCACAGTGATATGTTATTGACCCTCTGTCTGTTTCTAGGCAAACTTTGACACCAATTTTGAGGACAGAAATGCGTTTGTCACTGGTATCGCCCGCTACATTGAACAGGCCACTGTGCACTCTAGCATGGTAAGTAGAAAGAAGGACTTTGTGAAACAGCACATTTGGAATAGATGGTAGATCATGTGACCAGTGCAGCAATATGAAAGGATGTTGCATTATAACAATGTTACAAAGCTGCTCTTAATAGACCTTATTGAAATGTGTAGCAGTAGGGCACTGAGGAGCAGAAATAGTTGGTTTATGTGATGTAGAAGGGCATTTTTTTGTCACCAGTTATATTTAAATCAGCCCACAGCTCCTATCTTTTCAGTTGGATGCAATGTCATTCCTTTCAAAGGGCAAAGCTTTCACTTGCAAAAACATAACCAAAGCATTGCATTGGACATGAACCATACAAAGCATGAATACATCTATACATAAGTATATCTATAAACATAATGTTGGGTAAGTTACTCAAAAATAGTAATCCACTACGAATGACAAATTACTTCTCTGAAATTGTAATCAAATTACTTTTCTAATTACTCTGAAAAGGTAATAAAATTACTAATTCTAAGTTACTTTCTAAAACAATTTTCACAGTTTTTTTATGCACAAGGAACATTGTTTGTTGTCATTGTCCCATCAGCTGTCACAGAAACACAAATAGACATACACACGAACATATTTCAAGTTTTAAATATATTCTACAGTAATAATATAAAAAAAGTGTAACTCAAGTTATGTACTCAAAAGTAATTATCTTAACTGAAGGTCAGAAACTGTAATCTGATTACAAGAATTTAAATTGTTATGTTACATTACTTTTTTACTTAAAAGTAATTATACTACATTAATTACTTTGTAATCAATTACACAGAACACTGTATACAAGTACAGTATATGAATATTATAATCATTTTGTACCATTGTCAATATCAAAATACTATGGTTTTACTATCTAATCCCATCAGTGTACTGGGCGTTGTTGTACATCAATATTCTATTTTTATGACTGATACCAATTTTGCCTATTTTTTATAAAAAAAACTATTGTATATACAGAACCAATTTTTATTGTTCTATTTCAGCTTTTGACAGAATTAAATAATTATTATACTGCAACAATAAAAACATGCATTATTAATATTTTATTAATAATATTAACAACTCTAATTTCACTTAAAATGCTCAAATAAATTTCACATGAGCATGAATGACTGGTAAGTAAAAAGTTATATCATTCATACAGACAACACATAAAAATTTCAAGCAACTGTTCCTGTGAACACTGTTAACACACAGTGGTCTGAAGGTGTTGCTAGGTGCTATTTTAAGTTCCTGTCTAACTGATGGTATAGCTATACACACACTAACATGGTAGTGCCATTGTACTTTTTGTTAGTGTTTTGTTACATTTAAGACACAAGTTATTTATTTGACATATCGCCATGTGCAAGCAATTGCTTTTCAAATTGATCTTAATTTGCTTTTGGTTTTTCAAAAGGTGTTACATTTTCCATTGTTGTAAACCTGGACCATGTGTGAAGTGTATGAAAAATAAAAAACAAATAGTCAGTGCAACACAAAAATTCTAAACCAAATGTGCAACGTATACTTGAAGTTCACTGTGTAAACCAAGCTCACTCTGTATTCCATTTCAACACCCCATCAACATTCAAACCTCTTCATTGCACAGCTCAGTGGCTCTGTTGATGTGTTCAGACTGCCAAACCAGAGTAAACTTTGCTCTGTTAAATAGAGTCCTCAAGGACAGTAGCTCCTCATTGCTTCAGCTATCTTTTAATAAAGCTCTAATGAGCACGTAAAAGGAAGGCTGTACGTAGGTGGTAGTCTCAATAAAACTCTAAATTGTGTTACGTGCTTGAAAGGTGAGTAATATAGGCCTATTGAAATACCTCATACTTTGGACTCCTCTTCTTCTTTAACTTTTCTATAAAAATTCAGCTCCAATCATGTAACGAACAAGTTCCATTCAAACTTTTTGTAGATAATTTAGATTTAGGTGTGACTTATGTATTTTTTGTTTTATAAACTTTATAATTAAAGGGATTGTTCACAAAAAATTACAATTCTCTCATAATTTACTCACCCTCAAGCCATCCCAGATGTGTTTGACTTTCTTTCTTTTGCAGAACAGAAAGATTTTTAGAATAATATTTCAGCTCTGTAGGTCCTCACAATGCAAGTGAATGGGTACCAAAATTTAGAATTTTTGAAAATTGACAAAATGTACAAACGCAGCATATAAGTAATTCATATTACTCCAGAGGTTAAATCTATATCTTCAGAGCCAATATTATAAGCGTGAGTGAGAAACAGATCAATAAATAGACTAATATCTGTTTTTACAATAAATTCTCCTCCCTGCCCAGTATGTGGCGATATTCATGTAAATCAACAAAAAATAAAAGAAGAATGTTAAAGTGGATATTGAAAGTGAAAAAGGACTTAAATAGTGATCTTTTTCTCACCCACACCCATCATATAGCCTCTGAAAATATGGATTTAACAGTCTCGTGGATTACTTTTATGGTGCCTTGATGTCCTTTTGGAACTTCAAAGTTTTGGGACCCATTCACTTTCATAGTATACACTAAACAGATCTGTGTTCAGCAGAAGAAAGAAAGTCATACACATGTAGAATGGCATTAGGGTGAGTAAATGATGAGAGAATGTTCATGTTTGGGTGAACTATTCCTAAAACAAATTTAATATTAATGTATTAAAATAAAACAGGAAGCCAAGACAGGCCATACATCATAGTGATTTTTACATTGGGTAAGGGGTGTTGTAGTCCTAAAATCCGCTTAACCTTAATTACGTAACAATTCTTCTGAAAGGTAAAACAGTTCATGAGAGTAAATGTAGGTGGTTTACAGTTATAACCAAGCAACCTGTCGACTTGGCGCATTTATATTGTATTCAACTGATTCAACTGTTGTTCATCCAGTCAGAATTTGGAGTAGGAACTATTAGTTTTGTAATATCTCTTTGGCATACACTGAGAATGTTTGGCATTCAAAATCTAACAGCTAGCATGATTTCATTTTAATACATGCATATTACATTGTGATTAAAAAATAGGTTACTTGTTTTATTAATGGAACTGAACCATAATTGGGAAGTGTTACAGCCAATATACTCTGAGAGTGAGTGTTGTGATGTGACCAGACTAGTTTGCTCCCATTATATTCAACAAATCTTTACTACAAAATATAAGTAGATGAATAAAGAAAGTTCTAAATGTTTGTCCCAGTTATAATGGCTGCTTCACTACTACATTTTAACAAACCTTAACACTCTTCTCTTGCTGCCTTGCAAGCACTAGCATCTTCTCAGAAAAATGCTAATATAGTCAATAATGGCTGGATTTAATGTTGAAATAAAACTAGCAAATAAGCCCCTGATGGATTGTATTTAAGCAACCTCCTCAATTTACAAGAGGATAGATTGTTGTTTATACTTTTATAGTGTCGGTTATTTTTCCTCTGTTTTTTGTTGCTGAGTCTTTAAGTTCATACTGTGTTTTTTCTCAGAATGAAATGTTGGAGGAGGGACATGAGTATGCTGTCATGCTGTACACCTGGAGGAGCTGCTCCAGAGCCATTCCGCAGGTACACACAAACTCATCATGTCTGATATGGCTAGATGGATTAATGCAGAGATTGCTATTTTAATAAAAATGTAAGCACAGCATGGCTGAATAGCCCAAATACTCTTACTATAAGGTTTATCATAATTTTTGCAGAAGAGGAACTCAATATGAACTTGATTGACGTTCAAGTTCATATTGAGTTCCTCTTCTGCAAAAAATATAATAAGAGTACTAGATTATTGCCTCAGTTTACACTTGAAAAACATTTGGGAAGTTGGCATGTCCTGTGGTTTGACATGCTACATATACTCCATCTAAAGCTATTATAAAAAGGATTTTCCATTTTTTATATATATAACTATTAATTATTATACATGCAGTTTTTATTAATAGGATCATTTTAAATAAACTAGTGAAGGCAAAAATGTGTTTAAAAATGATGCAAAACTGAAAGAAATGGAGACCAGTTAAAGAACCTATGATATACAATTTCCCTTATTCATTCATGTGCAATTTAAACTAAAATCATGATGATGGTGAAATAAAAAGTTCATGGACATGTTATGCATGAATTGCACATATGAATAGATTTATTGAATTTGCTGAAACTTGGGGTTGCCACATTTGAAAGTCTGTGCCATCCAGTACAAGTAATTTTCATGTCCAAATGAATGCACTATTTTTAAGAGATGCTCCTCCTTTTGCTCTCTGGCTGAAAAGATTCTGAAGCATTTTTAATTGGCTCAACTCTTATCTCAAAGACACAATTGAATTGAGTACAACAACATGATTGGCTTGCTCTTATTGCAAGGAAAGAAAAGGCCCCTTGTTCATGTTGTCAGTTCTGAAATCCAGCCAGTTTGTGATGCCCTCTTGTGCTTCTCAGGTGAAGTGCAATGAGCAGCCAAATCGAGTGGAGATCTATGAGAAGACCGTGGAGGTGCTGGAACCTGAGGTCACCAAGCTCATGAAATTCATGTACTTTCAGGTGAGAGATCATCTAGAATATTTGGTTCCTTAGACACTATTACTGTTATCATACAATCTTGAGAGATTAAAAATGAATGCTTCTGTTTGCACCTCAAGTAGTAATAAATCTATGATTAAAGGTGAAGTGTATCATTTTTCAGAAGCTTAAATAATTTCTCCTGTCCGAGCACAAAATCCAGAAACTATAATTAAGCCATTCATAGGTTGATTCCCTAAAAAAGGGTAAAGATTGTGGCTCAGTGTTGCAATCAAAACATTGTTCTGTTTGTTTGAGCATCCTTGCCAGCCCCACACAGCAAGCAACGCTAGCTCAAAAATGGCATGAGTTTGGGGCAGGACTATCTGCTTGTCTGACCAGATGGGGGGAGTGTTTGGAAAACCTGTCTTATTTTTGTTCTTCCATTTGGTGATGCAATGGTGGGCACCCTTTGACTTTAAGTGAAATGTAATGCATTATATTAACGGTAACATTCCTTTCTTTAGCGCAAGGCCATTGAGCGTTTCTGCAGTGAGGTAAAGCGACTGTGTCACGCTGAGCGCAGGAAGGACTTTGTGTCCGAGGCCTATCTGCTCACTCTAGGAAAGTTCATCAACATGTTTGCTGTGCTGGACGAACTGAAGAACATGAAGTGCAGTGTAAAAAATGACCACTCTGCTTACAAGAGGTATTAAAAAGTCACACTTGCATCTACAAAGTCCCATTTGGTAGAGGTGGGAAAAAATATCTGTATGCATTGCGATCTTCATTCGAATGATCTCGATATCTACCCTTAAATCCCAAGATCTACAATGAGATATTATCACTCTCATTTACAACCAAATCCTGCGCTATATGACTAAAATGTATACATACTTTCACTGTGTGTTGAGAGAAAAAGTTGTTCTGTGTAATGTGTGTCCAAAGATGAGATCCACTCGACACATTTGTCATTGAATTATGTCTGTTTTAATACCCTTTCTATTCTCTACAGTCAGTTGTTGATGAAAAACAACAAACATTTAATCCTAATCATGCATGGCACAGATGAGAACGCCATTTTTGTCCTCTCGCTTAAACATGCGCTCATCTACAGACGCTCTTTACAGAAATGGTGGTTTTGTTAAAGAGACAGTACCGGTTTTAACAAATCAACGTCAAAATTTGTAAATGGTAAAAATTATGCAATTAAACAATAAACATGTAACCAAAAATAATATCTGAAATATAATATCTGGATTTGTTCATTTTTAAATAGCCAAAATGTGACTAAAATAATGAAATATAATTAGTAAAATGTATATGTTCTTAATCTACCTAGTTAGAGGGTCCCCTGTATAATTAACATATTTAGCTGGGAGAGAATAGTTTTATACAATATGTAAGCAAAAGGGAAATTATAGCTGAAATATACCCATATGGATCGATATCTGATCTAATCTTAATTGAATCGTGAAATCTGTATCAATACCCAGCCCCTACCATTTGGTACAAAAAAATCACTTGTATGGTGAGATATTTGATCCAGGTTGCTGGTTTTTCCAGGACCTCTGAAATGTGTATATCTATTTCTTCCTTATAGAGCTGCTCAGTTCCTGAGAAAGATGGCTGACCCACAGTCCATCCAGGAGTCCCAAAACCTCTCTATGTTTTTAGCCAACCACAACAGAATTACACAGGTATATTTAACTTCAAATATGATCACCATATCTATTATATATGCATTTGCCTTCCCCTATTCACCGCTTGCTGTACTTGTGCTGTCCTTGGACATTTGCACGCAGTGTAACATATTTTGTGTGATGTTTGTGCAGTGTCTGCACCAGCAGCTGGAGGTGATTCCAGGTTATGAGGAGCTGCTGGCTGATATTGTCAACATCTGCGTGGATTACTATGAAAACAAGATGTACCTGACCCCCAGTGAGAAACACATGCTGCTAAAGGTAATAGCTGCTATCCCTGGCTTTTTAAACTTGGCTAAAAGAGAACTCTCACAGATTAATCTCTGTGTTTCAGGTCATGGGTTTTGGCCTATACTTGATGGATGGAAATGTCAGCAACATCTACAAGCTGGATGCAAAGAAAAGGATAAACCTCAGCAAAATTGACAAATTTTTCAAGGTGAAGTAAAACTGTCCGGTTCTCTTGAACCCCATTTTTTCTGTTAAAATCCTTTGATTTAACCTGTGTTTGGATGCCTTCACAGCTCCAGGTTGTGCCTCTGTTTGGAGATATGCAGATTGAGCTGTCACGTTACATAGAAACAAGTGCCCACTATGAAGAGAACAAGTCTAAGTGAGTGCTCATGTTGGCGAGTTTTGCATGAGCAAGCGCCACTCTAGTTGTTTTTGAGTAGATTATGCGTTTTTAACACAACTCTTTGCCACCATACACATTTATATCTCTTTTTGCCTTCTACGAGATATACGAGTTTCAGTTTTGCCTGTATGCTTGTTTCTCTCTCAGGTGGACCTGCACTCAGAGCAGCATCAGTCCACAATATAACCTGTGTGAGCAGATGGTGCAGATAAGAGAAGACCACATCCGCTTCATCTCTGAGCTGGCACGCTACAGTAACAGTGAGGTGGTGACCGGCTCTGGGCTGGACAGTCAGAAGTCAGATGAGGAGTACAGGGAACTCTTTGACCTGGCACTCAGAGGACTGCAGCTTCTGTCCAAGTGGAGCACTCATGTCATGGAAGTGGTATGTGTGTGATTGTCTACACTTTGCAAAACACCCTTTTCTTAAACCGTATTTTTTCTTGTCTTCAGCACATAAACAACACAAGTGCTTACGTGAACACGGGAGCCACTCTGAACGAGCTTATCTCATAGCGCTCATGCAACAGACGTCAAGAATTTCACAGACATTTTTTATTTTTTTAAAAGAGCATTTGTTCATTACTTGATTATTGACTTGGATTCACTGTTGAGAGTGCTTTTGGTGTCTTGGTGTAATGACCCCAGACACATTGCAAACGTTCTTCTCTATTCCAACCAGTTTTCAGCACTCATGAAGAGCTGAATAAAATGTCTGAAACTAATGTGAAAAGTGGTAAATGAGTTAATCATGAAACCATGCAAAAGAAAAAATTACGCAGTAACATGTTAATTTCCATTCTTCGAAGGAATAATGTTTAAACATTGAATTTTTTTTGTAGTATTCTTGGAAACTGGTCCACCCAACCGATAAGTTCTGTAATAAGGACTGTCCGGGCACAGCTGAAGAGTATGAACGTGCTACACGTTACAACTACACCAGCGAGGAGAAGTTTGCCTTGGTGGAGGTCATTGCTATGATCAAGGGTCTTCAGGTTCTGATGGGACGAATGGAAAGTGTGTTTAACCAGGCCATCAGGCACACCATCTACTCTGCCCTGCAAGATTTTGCACAAGTGACCCTGAGAGAGCCGCTCAGACAGGCTGTTCGCAAGAAAAAGAACGTTCTCATTAGGTAATGTGAATGAAGAGATCTCAAACTTTACATAATAGGATTTTCTCCATAAAAATACTAATAATGGCTTACACAACAATTTATACATTGCTCTGCAATATGATCTCCAATTATATTGAAAATGTGAAAAAGTGGTTGTGACATTTTTTTATCTCCATGTTTCTTTGAAGTGTTCTTCAGGCCATTCGAAAAACCATCTGTGATTGGGAGGCGGGAAGAGAACCCCCTAATGACCCCTGTCTGAGGGGAGAAAAGGATCCCAAAGGAGGTTTCGACATCAAAGTGCCCCGTCGTGCTGTTGGCCCCTCAAGCACACAAGTAAATGAAGTTTATATCTTTCTAAATATTTTTTAGGATGTTTGGAGTGCTGTATTGTCATTTGGTCCCTGGAATACTTGATTCTGGTCAATCACAGCATTCTACCATCAAATATTTTTGAATGATGACAACTAAACTGTAGAATTGAACGTTCTATCTTTTTCCACACTGAGCTAGTAAGTCTCTCATGACACTTTGAAGCCTCTTTCTTCTTACGTAATCATAGTTTCAGCTTAAATCAATATTTTATGTCCATTATAGCACACAAGTGTCATCCTGAAAGGGTTTATGTTGCGATAATCACTGGCTAACTGTACATTATCCGTTGTTCTGAGTTCATTTGAGCAGTGTCTTTCTGTTCCTTTCTATCCTGCAGCTCTACATGGTTCGTACCATGCTAGAGTCCTTAATCGCTGATAAAAGTGGCTCTAAGAAGACTCTTCGTAGCAGTCTGGATGGCCCCATCGTTCAGGCCATAGAGGACTTCCACAAGCAGTCTTTCTTCTTCACCCATCTCCTAAACTTTAGTGGTAAGAAAACAGATAATTTTCTATTTAACTACTATATCATCATTATTTTAAGCTCATATAACTTGATTTCCCTTACGGTCTTCTCATTCTCTCCTGATTGGTTGTTAGAGGCCCTGCAGCACTGCTGTGATCTTTCCCAACTCTGGTTCCGAGAGTTTTTCCTAGAGCTCACCATGGGCCGTCGCATCCAGTTCCCGATTGAGATGTCCATGCCCTGGATCCTTACCGACCACATTCTAGAGACCAAAGAACCCTCCATGATGGAGTAAGTGCCACATACTGTATGCACAAATCTCATCCTGGTTATTTACGTTGAAGTGTGTGATTTCTGTCTCTAGCTTCACCTAACAGAATTGTAAATATATATATATACTTCTTTTTTTTTTTTTCAACTCGCTGTCAGCTATTAGTTGGATATAAATAGTCCAATAGTCAAGAAATCCATTTGTAATGTTTATGCAATCCATTTGTCATTGAATAATGTATTTTTTTATTACACTTTCTGTTGTTTACACTCAGTTGTTGTTCAGAAACAACAAAAAAAGAACCATTAATTCCAATCAGCTGATGCGCTGATGTGTCCTCTCTGGATAGTCTTAAAGAGACAGTACCATTTTAGTTCTCATTCTACATATAAATGAAAAATTGTAAATGGAACAAATAATGCATGTAACAGTAAACATGTTATAAAACATTTGTTTGCACTAAATTATATTAAATTTCAAGACATAATTTTATTGATGGATTGCGGAAATTTTAAAAAGCTAAAATGTGACAAATTAAGAAAAACTATTGAAAAAGTCAGTAAAATTAATATTTTGTACTGTACTAAGTTAGAATATCTCATGTATAATTAACAGCATTAGCTAAGAGAGAATTTATTTAATATGCAAGCAAAATGGACATTATAACTGAAATATAACAGAAACGAATCAGGAAATGTTTATTAATACCTAGCTCTAATAGTCGATGAAGGAGTACTGTACTTCAGCCTCACTGATGGTGCTGTGGGGGTACTTGTGGAAAGAAATTTTGTAAAACACTTTTCTTTTTTTTTTTTACCTCAGATATGTGTTGTATCCGTTGGACCTTTATAATGACAGTGGTTATTATGCCCTTACCAAGTTCAAGAAGCAGTTCCTCTATGATGAGATAGAGGCTGAGGTAAAGGATTCATTTTATTGCTTCATTCCTGTTAATTAATGTGGTGGTGTGTCAATCATCCTAAAACGAATGTCTTTTTTCATTTTGGTTAAGGTCAACCTGTGTTTTGATCAGTTTGTCTACAAGTTAGCTGATCAGATATTTGCCTACTACAAAGCAATGTCTGGAAGGTAAATTATCCCTCTCTTATGTAAAAAAAATCAATGTTGTTTCACAAGGTAATTTCACAAATCATGATAAAGAAATTAGTCTTTGAATGGATTTGTCTCTGTCTCGCAGTGTCCTTCTAGACAAACGCTTCCGTGCAGAGTGTAAGAACTATGGTGTGATCATTCCATACCCACCGTCGAACCGCTATGAGACACTGCTCAAACAGAGACATGTGCAGGTTCGACACATTTCTGTCAGTTGGAATCTGAAACTTAATCACAAAAACACTGGATAAGATCAGAAAAACTGGGAGATTGAAGTGCGGTCATGAAGAATCAGTTTTTCTATTTTAATGTGTAAGACTGACTGTCACATTGGATACTCTGTAAATATGGATATACACAGCATTTTTGTATTTGTTTTATAGCTACTGGGTCGCTCCATTGACCTGAACAGACTGATAACCCAGAGGATCTCAGCAGCCATGTACAAATCTCTGGATCAGGCCATCAGCCGCTTTGAGAGCGAGGACCTCACCTCCATAGTGGTAAGAAACTTTTGCTTTCCTGCTGTTTTTTGGGATCTGTTGTCATTACATACCCATAACCTCTATTTTTTTTAGGATCGCAAACTTGCAGACAATTTTCATAACCATCTGTACATGATTATGACTCCAAACTCAATTGATACTCTTCTGTTTGATCCAAGGCATGAAATTATGCTTTATCTTGTGTGTTTTCAGGAGCTTGAATGGCTGATGGAAATCAACAGGTTGACTCATCGTCTGCTGTCTAAGCATATGACACTGGACAGTTTTGATGCCATGTTCCGTGAGGCCAACCACAACGTTTCTGCTCCATACGGTCGCATCACCCTGCATGTCTTCTGGGAACTGAACTTCGACTTCTTACCAAACTACTGTTACAATGGCTCCACCAATAGGTCTGTGCACATATGCTCTAGATGCAAGTTCACACCATAATGCATTCCAGTGTCGATAGATTAAATTGTTGACAAGCGCTATTTGTCCACTGTGGAAAAGGTTTGTACGGACAGCCATTCCCTTTACCCAGGAGCCTCAGAGGGACAAACCGGCCAATGTCCAGCCTTACTACCTGTATGGCTCAAAGGTCTGTAAGC
Source organism: Moxostoma hubbsi (assembly GCA_032164185.1). NCBI lineage: Eukaryota > Metazoa > Chordata > Actinopteri > Cypriniformes > Catostomidae > Moxostoma > Moxostoma hubbsi. The sequence continues at coordinate 15,947,521 of JAVLUX010000025.1, read as the reverse complement.
AGCATCTTTATACACGAGACATCCAACCAGAGTCATGATTGGGTTGCACACAGTGTACAAGAGGACATGGTTGTCAATCTTTAAACTCCTCACTCTGTTTTCAGCCTCTGAACATCGCTTACTCCCACATCTACAGTTCCTACAGGAACTTTGTTGGTCCTCCACACTTTAAAACAATCTGCCGCCTTCTTGGTTACCAGGGCATCGCTGTGGTGATGGAGGAACTGCTCAAGATTGTCAAGAGCTTGGTATTTTGCCTCATATTTTTTTTTAATGAAACAATCAAGCTAATTGTTGGGTTGTTGTTTTATTTTCATAGAATTCACGTCAACAAGCATATCTTCAAAGTAAATGGGGTTTATAAACCACTCCCATTTTCTCTATTTGATTTGACTTTTGGTGTCCATCTGTCTTTTCCAGTTGCAGGGCACCATCCTGCAGTATGTGAAGACCCTCATTGAGGTGATGCCAAAGATCTGCCGTCTCCCTCGTCATGAGTATGGCTCGCCAGGTGAGATCAGCACCAACATCACTACACAGAGTACCACTCCTTATACTTTCTCAGTCAATCTGACAGTGATCTGCCATTGTAATCAGTCTAGAGCCACAGTCTAATGAATTATGTGCTGCAGTGTCATGCAAGCTTTAATGGTGAGGTTTTTCCTCTTTCAATTTCCTGGGATTTGATTTTAGCAAAGTTATTGCACAGTAGAATTTTATGATGTAAGTCACACTTCCTTAAACATCATTGAAAGGTGCATTCAGTAATATTTTTTATGTTCGTTAATAACTAGTGGCATATATGCAAGTACAAGTTTATCAGTTACTTATGACATTTTAGAAATGTGCTATTTGCAGTCAGCCATGATTAATTTATTCCGTGAGTGAAAGCATACTTTATTTCAATAATTCCCTGTATTTGTTAGTAATATTCAGCTGATCATGTGATCTCAACATGGCGGTGATCATGAATGTCTGCCAAACACCGTATGTAGAATAAAGACGACTAAAGTTTTCAACTCATGTGAGTTTACGTTTTAAACATATTTATACAAAAATACTATTCATTTCTATCTTTTTTAAAGTTTAGCAATCAGTATTAAAAATAATTTAGTTTAGCTTAAACTTTTAACTAAAAAATAGGGCATACTATATTTAAATCTCTTGTTAAAGGTATAGTTCACCCAAAAATGAAAATTCTCTCATCATTTACTCACCCTCATGCCATCCCAGATGTGTATGACTTTCTTTCTCCTGTAGAACACAAATTCATATTTTTAGAAGAATATCTCAGCTCTGTAGATCCATACAATGCAAGTGAACGGTGGCCTGAATTTTGTAGCTTAAAAAAATCACATAAAGCCAGCATAAAAGTAGTCTATATGACTCCAGTGGTTAAATTCATACCTGCAGAAGTGATATGATAGGTTTGGGTGAGAAACGGAACAAAATATAAATCCCCAGAAATCTCCACTTTCACTTCCATATTCTTCTTTTGGATTTTGGTGATTGCATTCTTCATGCATATCGCCATCCATTGGTCGGGGTTGGTTAACGGTGGAGATTTTTGGTCAAAAATGACATGAATATTAATCTGTTTCTCACCCACATCTATCATATCATTTCTAAAGACATGATTTAACCACTGGAGTCATATGGGTCACTTTTATGCTGGCTTTATATGATTTCTGATGATTCAAAATTCTGGTCACCATTTACTTGCATTGTATAGATCTACAGAGCTGAGATATTCTTCTTTGTTTGTGCTCACCAGAGGAAAGAAAGTAATACACATCAGGGATGGCATGAGGGTGAGTAAATGATGAGAAAATTTCATTTTGGGGGGGACTTTCCTTTTAAAGTAAGAGGGCTGTAATTTGAAGGGATAGTTTTTGGCACCATTTACACTTCATGTTGTTTCAAACCCATATTACTTTTTTTTCATGGTTCACAAAATAAGATACTGTATTTATCAGAATGTCGTGGATGATCTTTTCCATACAGGGAAAACATGTAATGATGACTCAGAGCTATTAAGGTCCAAAAAGCACAAGACAAATTGTCCTTATGGCTGATGCACAGGTCCAGAGGGAATCTGCAGACATTTTTAGAATTTTCTGTGCTGGTTTTGAGGGAAAATCTGCATAAAGGCACAGTAACATTTTCCTTCGCTCTGCATATTCCATGGGCGAAATACAGTAATCTCAATGGTAATCTGCCCGATCATGAATTTCACGTGTTGGACTTTTAGTGGTGAAGAATTGCCCTTTGCGAATTTCATGTGGGGTTCATTTTTGGTCAACTTTAACAGGCAAATTTGCTGTGTTGACCAATAGGTAGTTGCTTGGTTTGGCAATTACCATTGTGTGGGCGTGCTTCGTACACAGCTACACTGAATATTTTAGCAGTGAGTATAAAGTGCAGCATTAAAAAGAGGCTGCTTTGCCATTCGTTTTTTTTGCTGGTTTCAATCAAAATCAACATCCGCCCTTTTCTTCTTCGTCCGTGCAATTTCACAGTGTAAAGGTAAATGTGATCATGCCTCAATTCTGCTAAATGGATTTAAACATAATAAAATGGAGCTGAGAGCACTATACTCTTTTTGGCAGTTGAAAGCATAATGAAATTAGCCAACATATTTAATATATTTGCGCTATTTAATGTTTTGGGGTCTGGAATTCTGCGGAAATCTTCAGAGTGCTGAGCGCACAGATTCTGTCAGGGCCTGCTCATGTGCTACGTTTCAAGCGTTCTAAAGCAATAAGATAGCTTTGTGTGAGGAACAGACTAAAATTAATTAGAATATAGTGCATGACTATATGTATGATCCCTGCCTGGAATGTTTTTGATTCTGATATTATGTGATGTGGAATGTTTGTCAGGCATCCTGGAGTTCTTTCACCATCAGCTGAAGGACATCATTGAGTACGCTGAGCTCAAGACGGATGTATTTCAGAGTCTGAGGGAGGTGGGCAACGCCGTCCTTTTCTGTCTGCTCATCGAGCAAGCTCTGGTGAGACTTTAACGTTATTATTGGTTTGATATAGAACCTCACTTACTCAGAACTAATTTCTATTTTATAAGTAGCATCCTGTAATTTTTATCAAATAATGTCAGCAATTGATTGGTGTTTTTCCATTATTTGGTTTTACCATTAAATAACATTGTTTGTAATGCTTTTCATGTAGTGTCTTACTAACACACCAAAATTCAAGACACTTGACATGATTCTGCAGGGCTTTGCTAATCTGCTGCATATATAGCCAATTTTGAATTTGCAGAAATATGTGTGTCTGTGTATATGCCAGATATTTCACTTCCGGGATGCAATTGCTTATGAGTGTCACTGTGTGTTTTTCAAATTGGATGTGCATATCAATGAATGACTGTGTGTATGTTAATGAGTGTGTGGGTGGAGGACAGTGCTGCCATCTGCCCCTAAAAAGCAACTTTATTTCTCATTACACGCTGGCAACAACTACAGGTGGTAAGAAATTAGGCCTTTTTCATATAATTAAACCACAAAACAACTGAACGCACACTCTTCCTGGTTTCTATACTGTGTCTTTAGTCACTTTTGTACAGTGTTCTGCCATGGATTAAAGGATGTTAGTGCCACAGAAAATAATCTTGATAAGTAATAATATGAAGCTGTGAACATTTGACTTTGTCTTGACGTTTGGACTCTGCACATGCTCAGTGTGTTAATATTAAAAGGCTTCTTTAGAGAAATTGCTTCCAAAGGAAGACTTCCTTGCTTTCATGGCAGACACGACTCCTCTCTCTGGCTGCCTGTGACATTCTCTGCTGGTGCACATCTGCTTCATACACTTCTCTTTTTCTGATGCCTGTATCTCTCTAGTGTTTCTGTATGAGTCTCTATCTGAAGCATAATGAATGTGTCGGATGATCATTGCATGCTGATCTCATTAACATATTTTCTGTCAGGGTTCTCTTCTTCTGGTCGTCTCTTTCTTCTTGTTTGGATGTTCGGTGCTTGTTTGATTATTGTGAATTTAGTGATTTTGCTGAAATTTGTGTACCTTATTGATTTAAAGTTATTGCCATGAGATGTTTGCTCCTTCACATTTCATTTAATATAGGGTTTCCACCTACTGCAAGGAGAATTGTTATTAACCCTCTAAGGGAAAGTCTGTCTGCACATGTTTTGATACAGCTATATAATAAAATAGCCTATAACCAAACTCTTAAATGATTGTTTGACATTATGAATTGGAGTAATTATTTTTTATAAATGCACGTTCTTATAGTATACAGTAATAGACTCATATGAAATATTTTAAAGGGAAAGTTCACCTAAAAATGAAAAATCTCATCATCATTTACTCACCCTCATGCCATCCCAGATGTGGGTGGCTTTCTTTCTTCAGCTAAACACACACTAAGATTTTTAGAAGAATATCTCTGTAGGTCCTTACAATGCAAGTGAATAGTGACCAGATCTTTTTAAACTCCAAAAATCTCAAAAAGGCCACATAAGAGTAATCCAGTGGTTAAATCCATATCATCAGAAGCGATATAATGGGTGTAAGTGAGAAACAGATAAATGTTTAAGTCCTTTTTTTATCATAAATGTACACTTTCACTTTCAAAAATGTGAAAGTGAAAGTCAAGATTTATGGTAAAAAGAAAAAAAAGAAAGGGACTTAAATATTGATCTGTTTCACACCCACACTTATCATACCGCTTCTGAAGTTTTGGATTTCACCACTGGAGTCTTATGGGTTACTTTTATGTGACCTTTTGTGATTTTTGGAGCTTCAAAGGTCTGGTCACCATTCACTTGTATTGTAAGGACCAACAGAGCTGAACTATTCTTCTAAATATCTTTGTGTTCAACAGAATAAAGAAAATCATACACATCTGGGATTGCATGAGGATGAGTAAATGATGAGAGAATTTTCATTTTGGGTGAATTATCCCTTTAAATATTGAGCCAGATCCTGTGTCAATATTAGGGATTCTATATACCTACTGGTTTAAATGCAACCTGTTCTCACAGAACCACGCTACTATATTTGCATTTTTGTAAAATGATTTTTTTAAGTGGCTCATTGTAAGGATTCAGCAGTTTCCTGGTGAAATAAACACTTGTGGCACTGCAACTACAAATCAGGAGTAAAACAACCTGCTGTCGTTCATAAACACTTACTTTTCAACCTGTTCCTCACACAGTGCTATCTTATGCCATCTAAACACTTTTACTACAGCGCATGACTTGTAAGATAATACATTTTTACAAATACATGATGATGTAAGTGTTTGCAATACATGACCAACTATATTTACCAGCTTGACTAAATTTCAAGTTAGCTCAACTGATTATGTTGCACTTGCATTGCAGAGGACTGGGATGCAATTCGACACATGAGCCAAGCACCACAAATTAACGTGGTTGCTTCAAGAAATATGTTTCTTATCTCACATATGCTTTTATAACTCTATTGTTAGGTTTAAGGTTTAGAGTAGGGAGGCAACTTTTGATGATTTAATAATCTGTAGAGCAGGGGTTGGCAACCTTTTTGACATGGAATGGAATTTAATTTTTTCGTGGTCAATGGCTGTGCACAAGGCGTAAGTCTTGTCACACTTTAATTGTGTTCATCCACCTATTCAGCTGATGAAAACATGCGGTGTGATCATGAGGAAGGATTACATTAAGATGTAGATTGGAATGCTGGTGCGGAATTTATATAAATAAAATAGTCTACTCATCTCTCGCCGTTGCTGGCATGCCAGTGGTGCCATAGGTTGCTGACCCCTGCTTTAGAGCATTACGTTTATAAACATAATTTTTAAGTGAAAAAATTATACTTGCTTTTAGCACCACACAGTGGACATTTCACCTCGGAACTACCACAAGATGTGCAGTGAAGAATCATGTAAAATCATTTTGCAAAACTGTCACCACAGCCACTTAATTCTCATGATATGAGGATGTTTAAATGGCCAGATTTATGTATTTACCATTATTGAGATGCAACATCTCATAAATGTCATCCCATTGAAGATAAAAAATCATACATATTGTGACTAACCCATTTTCACACTGATGTGTGTGTGTGTGTGTGTGTGTGTGTGTGTGTGTGATGTTTGTGTTATGTGAAAGGTTTGATTCAGATTTCATGTTCTTGTGCTGTTTGTCTTAACTCAGTCACAGGAAGAAGTTTGTGACTTACTTCATGCTGCACCATTCCAAAACATCCTCCCGAGAGTCTACATCAAAGGTGAATATATACATTCAAGAACACTCCGTAAAAAAATATTTCTCTCCAGTACTTCCTGATAGAGCACTTTTAATAGCTGTGTACCTGCTGACATCTTGCTTTAATGTGTAAACTTTGCAGAGGGTGAGCGACTGGAGGTGAGGATGAAGAGGCTGGAGGCAAAATATGCTCCTCTTCACCTGGTGCCCCTCATTGAGAGACTTGGGACACCGCAGGTGAGGCACTCATAACCATCTCATTTGTCATTAAGAGAGCTTATATGGAACCAATGCACTTATTTTCATTATTTAAATGTTCTAGCAAGTAAAACCTTATTTAACTTTATATAAACTATTTATGTAGCATCTTTTAAAACAGTGTTTACAAAGTGCTTTACAGAAGACATATGTACAAAAAGATTCACAAAAAATATTGAAGCGTAAGATTCAAATAAGAGAGTAGAATTAAAAAGAATAGGACAATAAGATACAAAAAATAATTACAGAATAGATAAATAGAAATGAAAATAAATAAAATATTTAAATTGCTTTAGGAAAAGCTATAGTAAACTATTTATCTATTTGCTTCCTATTGTTAATCATGTTGTTTTTATTTCTCAGCAAATTGCAATAGCACGGGAGGGAGACCTGCTGACAAAGGAGCGTCTGTGCTGCGGGCTATCCATGTTTGAGGTCATCCTGACACGCATCCGCAGCTTCCTACAGGACAGCGTGTGGCGAGGCCCTCCCCCCACCAACGGCGTCATGCATGTGGACGAGTGCATGGAGTTTCACCGTCTCTGGAGCGCCATGCAGTTTGTGTACTGCATACCTGTGGGCACACACGAGTTCACTGCAGAGTATGAAAACATCATACGCATATCATCTTTACGATATATACTTTCAATTTTGTATTTCTGAAATAGATTCTTGGCTTTCGTCATAAAACTGAAACTGTTTTTGTGTGTTTAGGCAGTGCTTTGGTGATGGCCTGAACTGGGCTGGTTGTGCCATCATTGTGCTGTTAGGACAGCAGCGTCGCTTTGATCTCTTTGATTTCTGCTATCACCTGCTGAAGGTTCAGAGGCAGGATGGAAAGGATGAGATCATTAAGAATGTGGTAGGTGTTTTTTCTCATGCAGCTGAACTAGGGCTGGGCAATACAAAAAATATTTTTCAGCCTTTCAAGGATTTTAAGGTATCTTGACATTTATGTACATAAACATTTTTAATGTAAGAAGTAAAGTGTTATAAAAATCTAGTTAAAAATAATCAAACCATATTTCCCGCTGTTTTTCAGTAAATTAACACAAGGAACATATATATATATATATATATATATATATATATGTATATATATTCTTGTGCGACCCCCACATACACATTTTTGGACATTGTATTTTGGCTTCGCTATACATAACGCAAAATTTTAATTAATTTAAACCAACATCTCTCAGTTCAGAAGACTCTGTGCTCTCAGTAAAGGGTTAAACTTTTGATGCACATCAGAAAAAAAACAACATGTGGAGTTAGTCTTTGGGAGAAACAGCAACAAAACTGTTTAGAAACCTAATTGAGTTTTTGCATTGAAACCTGTTTCAGTCAAAAGATTAGAGTCTCTAATTCATTCAATATGCCATTTATACATTTTTTGCAAATTATTGTGAAATGGTAAGCTGCTAAACACAATGTACACTAATGTGTACTTCCGCATATTTTTTACTTAGAAATCTTATATTTACTGTGCATTATCACATTGAGAATCTATGGGTTTATCCAAAAGCTGAAAAATGTTGCTCTATGTGGTGCATTTTGAACTGTTCTGAGACCAGTGCAGACAGACAGCACAGTTGAGGTTATGTCATTCACTAAATAGGGAGCAATAGAGAATCCTATAACTTTCCAATGCAGCATTCACTCCTAAGATCCCACCAAAAGTTCAGTTTCAGGCTGCAGAGAATGTGTGGACCACAGCATGTTTGGCAGCATGGGACAATGGTAATCAGTATATAGTCAGAATTTATAATGTAAAATTTTATTTTAACATGGTTATCAGTGATTGGATGATGCTGGCCATTACTTTGAATCAGAATTATTTATGCCAAGTTACAATGTCTTTAATGTCTCACAAACATAAAAAACAATTTGATAAAACAAATCTAGAAACCTTACTTTCTTAGTCACGCTGTCCACGTATGTCGACATACATTTTTAGGAAATTTAGAAAATTTGGTCTAGCAATTTATTTATTTATTTTTTGCATGATTATTAGGTGATATTGTATGTGTATATATACACTGATCAGCCACAACATTAAATCCACCTGCCTTATGTTGTGTAGGTCCCCCTCATGCTGCCAAAACAGCACCAAACCCCATTTCAGAATAGCATTCTGAGAGGCTATTCTTCTCACCACAATTGTACAAAGCGGTTATCTGAGTTACCACAGACTTTGTAAGCCAGTCTTGCACAGCAGCTTCTAGAGTTTAATCTGAATGGTGCCAAAAATATAAAACATCCAGTGAGTGGCAGTTCTGTGGACGGCAATGCCTTGTTGATGAGAGAGGTCAACAGAGAATGGCCAGACTGGCTCAAACTGACAAAGTCTACAGTAACTCAAGATAACTGCTCTGTACAATTGTGTTGAGAAGAATATTATCTCAGAATGCTTTTCTGAGATGCGGGTTGCCACTGTTTTGGCGGCAAAAGGGGGACCTACACAATATAAGGCAGGTGGTTTAATGTTGTGGCTGATCGGTGTGTGTATATATATAATTATTATTTGTATTTATTTTTTTAAAGTGATTTTTTTATCAAATCTAGACAGGCCCCATTTCCAACAGCCATCACTCCAACACCTTATCCTTGTATATTCATGCTAAACTGCTAATTTGGTACTAGAAAATCACTTGCCATTATATCAAAAACAATACAAAGCTATTTGGCTCGTTAAATGAAGCTTAACATTGTCTTTGTGTTTGTTTTTAAGTTACCACAGTATGCAATAGACTGGCATGTCTTACAGTCAATATTAGGTCAAAAATGGCAAAAAAAATAAACAGCTTTCTCTAGAAACTCGTCAGTCAATCATTGTTTTTTTAAGCTATGCAATGCTTGAAATTGCCAAAAACCTGAAGATTTCATATAAAGTTGTACACTACAGTCTTCAAAGACAAAGGACAACTGTCTCTAACAAGGACAGAAAGAGATGTGGAAGCCCAGATTTACAACTAATCAAGAGGATAAGTACATCAGAGTCTTCATAGACACCTCTCATGTCATCAGCTGACAGCTTCATTGAATCCTACCCGAACAACACCACTTTCATGTACAACAGTAAAGAGAAGACTCAGGGGTGCAGGCCGTATGGGAAGAATTGCAAATAAAAAGTCACTTTTGAAACAGAAAAACAATATGAAAATGTTAGAGTGGGCAAAGAAACAGACATTGGACAACAAATAATTGGAAATGAGTGTTATGGATCTTAACCCCATTGAGCATTTGTGGGATCAGCTAGACTGTAATGTGCGTGAGAAGTGCTCGACAAGACAGCCACATCTATGGCAAGTGCTACAGGAAGTGTGGGGTGAAATGTCACCTGAGGAATCTGGACAGTCTGACAGCAAGAATGCCAAGGATCTGCAAAACTGTCATTGCTGCACTTGGAGGATTTTTTTGATGAGAAAACTTTGAGGTAGTTTAAGAAGCTCTGAAAATGTATTTCAAATTTTAATAGTATTTTTTCACGTTATTAATGTCCTTAATATACATTTGAAATATTAATTAGTGGATCTTTTTTACTTCTGTCTTTGATCGAGTCCAATAGTGTTTTTAATGGCCCCATATCCTTCAGTGACAATTCCTTGGCAAAGACTCGTTTTATGACTGCTTCACAAGACATCCAGTTCACATCCGCACACATCCAGTTTATCATCCTGCACAGAGGTGCACATCACGGGAAACAAATCAAAATGGTTAAAGACTTCCATCTAGTGTGTGTTTACATACACCAATAAATAAAAATAGCACTGATAGGTGAAAGAACAGTTTGTTGAGCCGTTAAAGCAACAAACAACAGGAGCCACAGCAGCTGATGAAACACATCTTCTCTTCAGAGTTTTAACTTGACACAGCATCTTTATAAAGCATGCCTGAGAGATGACAACAGTCAAAGATGTCCGTGAAGTACATGTTTGTATATAAAAATTATTCAGAATAGTCCAGATGGGTCCCCTTTCGTGTTCAGGAGTAGTTAGGCCACAGACAGTAGGCCTTTTGATGTTGTTTCTGTAGAGGCCGACTTGAATTAATGAGTACACCAAGTGGCATAGGGACACTTAAGTGTAGAGTGGGGCGTTTTGTCAGCTTGGTTTCAATAAATGCCTTTATTGCATTGGGGATTAGGTTGAGTTCTGAAATTTTATATTATGTTTTTATAGTATAATGACCTCTTATATGTCAAAATATCAAGGAAAATGTTATTCCTCATTACATGACCTCCTTAATTTCATTGATATTGATGACTTTCAGCCCTTGAAGAAGATGGCAGACCGCATCAGAAAGTATCAGATACTCAACAACGAGATCTTTTCCATCCTCAACAAGTACATGAAGGCCGTGGAAACGGACAGTTCGACTGTGGAGCATGTTCGCTGTTTCCAGCCTCCTATACATCAGTCTCTGGCCACCACATGTTAAATAAACTTTCTTTGACCCCCAACAGTCCAATTCATCCTCTGGTGTGAGATTGGTCTCAAACGTAGTGTGCACGGCCTTTGAGCTTTCAAGATTGCATTGCCTTGCCTTTATTTAAACAGGAGACATACCTCCAGTCTTGTCCCATGGTTTAAAGCAGTAGATTTCAGTCTGTCCCAAATGTTATTTAAACCTTTTTGAATTTTAAAGCTCAACATCCCTTTAAGGTTTGGAAGAGATTTGAAGTTATCCGGTTTCTGAGATTTAGGACAGTCACCAGAGGAAATTTTAAAAATATATTGTTTAAGTTCTATTATAAAGAAATATAACTGACTTTTTGAATTATTAATAACTATTTAGAGAAAACATGATTGATTGACATTTTAGGATGTTGTTTTTCTTTATGTCATACCCATACAGATATAATTTAATTTCTAAAAATATTTGCATGTTCCTTATGAACCCCGACTATTATAATTATTAATATTGTTTGTGATACACAGACCAAAAATTAGAAGCAAGAATACATTGAGTTATTGAAATTTATGGGCATAAATTTTATTTCTTCTCTTTCAATATTTTTTTACATACAGAATTGTTTACAACATTCCATTCTGTTTACTGTAGTACTGCACTGTTTTACAGATCTTTGCATTTGTAAAATCCATTTTCCATCGTAAATGTTGCGGTTTGATGCTGTTGAGAATTGTGTGTAGTACTTGTTCTAATTTTATTGGTTCTTAACTGGTATCAGTATTTGCCTCAACTACTGAAAGTAGCCTCACTTATTTTTTTGGCGGTTTAATCTTTGGACTGTTAATTTGGGCAGATTTTTACAAAACATATGTAAATTAGTGAAGCAGTTCACCATTTTGAAATACTAATAACTTGAATTGTGCTGTGATGACATTTACATACCTCTTAACCGTTAAAACTGCAGGATGGACACTGCAATATATTGACCGATAAGGGGAAAAAAGGGAAAATGTCCGATATTAACTGTTTCTATATTAAATTTTAAAACCGGAAATCAGTATTCACCTTCATTGGCCCTTTGCTTCAGCAGTGTTAGGCAGATTGGCAAATGTTCCATTTTCCCATTTGTTATTTATGTGGTTATTGTAAAAGTAACCTCATGAATACTCAATTTATTCTGTTGAAATTTGGAGATTGGTTTTAATGTGTTTTTAAATAACTGTTGAATTAAATGGGTATTTACCAGTAATATATTTATGCATAAAAGTTGATTTCCTTGCTCTTGGAAGGGGTTAATATGTGAACAATGATGGAAACAAATTCTGAGATTATGAAAGTGCTGTTTTAAAAACTTAAGCATGACAGGTGTAATTTATTGTCATCATGGATCTTTTTGTGACATGAGATTTTTGTTCATATTGTTGTACAAGTGATCATGTTTTGAAATACAAAAAAGGAGAAAAGTAATACAAAGTACAACAAGTGATTCTGAACAGGAATTATAATGTGTTGTATTTCCATAAAATAAAAAAGTTCTAACTGAAATTGATTGATGTATCATCATTTAACTGGTGTGATATTGGCTTTATTTTTGTCTAAATGTGTTAATGCTTAAGCCGTGTTAAAAGATCTAATATTCTTTGAAAGTTCCATTATAAAATCTTTATTCTTGTGAGTAACTGAATCAACAGGTCCTTTCAGTGGATCAGTTACACATTATTTACAGCATGCATCAGATAAACATGTATTCAAATTGTTTAACAACGACACACTGTGAGCCCTTATTTTGCATAATGATTCAAACATCACATTGTCTTGGGGTAGTCAAATTATTGTCATTGTTTTATTTATTTGGAGAAAAAGTCTTAAGATATTAATGTGTAAATGCCCAATTGGTGATTTAATTTGTATGTTCCTGTCATTTCTCTCACCATGGATAGTTCTGAATAGAATGTAATTAATGGCCTTGTGTTTAAGAACACTTAATCTAATGCAAGAGGCAGCACTTGGCACTAGATAAACATTTCATCCACTGGGGGATGATGGCACAGCTGGAAGTTGGAGGAATACTGCAAAAAAAAAAAAAAAAAACACTCTTAATTGGTGGAAGTTTCAAGGATATTTTTAAGACTTTCTTAGGTCACTCCTTGGTCAATATGATTACAAAACTCATAAAAGTCTGTACTTTAGGACAAGGAGTGTTTCCATGAGCTCTCCGATTGGCTGAGTGGGGTGTATAACTGATGGTTTGGGACAGGCAGATGAGGGTGGTGCTTTTAAATGGCACACAGAGTAAATGTTTGCCTTCCGTCAATAAAAATGACACCCAACACCCCCAATCCGCCAAACAGCTGTCTCTCACAATGGAGAGAATGGAGATGTGGTAGTCTGAGAGAAAGAGAGATGGGCAAGCTGTAACCAATGAATGAGACGCAATGCCAGCCTCAGAGTGAAAAATAAAAAAGATATGCACAAAATATGATATATCAAGTTCAAGGATTTCCCTATCCCTGTCTTGTTGTAGGAATGATAGCCTACTATTTTCACATATAGACTAATTTCATGGAGAAAATATTTTATCTTATTCATTGTATGAAAGTGTATGCACATTTAAGAGGCCAGACCAGCCCCGCAAAAGTATTTTTCAAAGCATTGGTGGTACAACACAACAATCAATGATACAAGAAAATTATGAGAAAGAAAGAATGAAAAAAAGAGAAAAAAGAAAGGAGAATTTTCAAGGCATTGGTTGTACAACACAACCATCAATGATACAACTAAATCATAAGAAAGAAAGAAAGAAGTAATTTTCAAGGCATTGGTGGTACAACACAACCATCAATGATACAACTAAATCAAAAGAAAGAAGGAAAGAAAATTTCTGAACAAACTTTAATTCATTTTTTAAATGTCTTGCGTTTTGTACAATATCATTTGACTTTACCAATAATAATAATCTGACCATTGTTGCATTATATTATGTTGTTGTATTACCTTGAAAGTTTGAAAACAATTATTTTCTATGCCCATTTTGTGACCGTGTAATTTATTGTTATCCTGTTATCGAAGGCCTGTAATTGCTCAATAAAATTAATAATTGGTTAGAACAGTTGTGATAAAGGCAGGGCGTGGGCAGGTCGCTGGACAGAGGGCGGGAGATCAGCACGCACTATATTTATGTGACTCAATCTGTGAGCAGCACACTTTCCAAACTTTGAGTGACTGGATTCTTAAAGCAGTTTCCACACATTCGTGTTGGATTTTCAAATGCTCAGTGATATTCATTGAGATTTACTGAACTGATTCACTCTTTCATTGACAATAGCATTATTTTGCTATTAAAAAAAAAAAAGACATGATTGACGAAGTGAAAAGGGAGAGAGCCGATCAATGGATGCCATATTATACCAATGAGGTAAGTAATCCATTAGAGAAAACATTTAATTCAGTTTAATCATGTTATTCAGTTATTGCTTATTTATAATCATTATAATAATTGGTTCTATGAGGAGGTCCTATTTAGGCATAAATATGAGGTTACAAGTGAAATGTGAATTATTTTATGTTTTCTCTTTAAGAATTTTTTTTTTCTTTCAAAATAAGGTCGTGTTTATGCCTGTCATAAATAATATATAAAATAAATGATAGTGTAAACTTAATTTTAAAATCAGCAAACCGGCAAATTCTTTTCTTCCTCAATTAAGGGGCCGATCACACCGAACACGTTTTACCGCCCGTCTGCACTTTAATCAGACACCTGCGTTCAGTTTTATTCATTATGGGTTCGGTTTGAACCGCCCCTTATTCATTCTTTGATTTTTCACATCACCTGGAGCGAAACTTATTAGTGCAGTACATATTATTTAATCAGTATTATATTATAGAAACATTTGACTTTGAAGAACCGTTTGAAGTTTCCTCTATTATTGTGACGCTCTGACGTTTTCCTATGGAAATAATACGCGCTTTTTTCTGCTTGTCAACGCCTGTGTGTGGTCTCGTAGCAGTTAATTGATTGACTAAGTGATTGTGTTGAATGTCTCGCACTCTGACACTCGTGTATGGCTTACAATCGGCCTAGCATGGGTTCATAACCAGAGGGGCGTTGTTGCGGAATCCGAAAAACCAACGCGGGGTTCCGACTTGAAAGGGCCGAATTATTACGAACGATGTCCATCGGGCAAAAAATAACAACTGAGCAGCAGTCTCGCCAACTCCCCCCAAAAACCCCTCTGTCACCCTCTGCCAAAAGACGGACGGTGAGTGACTTAAAAAGACAAAACAAGGGTGAGAAGAATAGCCGGACTAGCCGGATAATGGGGTTATCGGCAGAGTGGGTGGTCAGAATACATTAACATGGCGTTATCCAAGGCAAGACACTAATGTTCGCTGATTAAATTAAGAATAGACAACAATCACTGTGGATCAATGAACGCCAACGCCGCTAAAATTGGAAGATCAATTGACGCTCACATCAAGTCGAATATTAACGGATTTACTATTAATGACACAAATAATGCTTAACCAAACCTGTTTGTCAAAGAGCACATCTCGTATGTATTTTTAAAATCTCCTATAGCAGCAAATTTGTTCTATACGCATTCTCTATATCCCATAGGTGAGCCCATTAAACTTTTTATAGTAGCCTAATTTTAGTTTTATTGTTATAAAACACCATCCATCCATCCATCTATCTATCATCATAGTCATTGCTCTTTAAAGGAATATTTAATTTAAGTAAAGCTCAATCGACAGCATTTGTGGCATAATGTTGAATTACCTTAAAAATTAATTTTGACTTGTTCGTACTTTTCTTAAAAAAGAAACAAAATCTTGGTTGCAGCCAGGCAATTACAATGGAAATGAATGGGGCCAATCCATAATGCAGTGGCCGGCCGTGCATTAAAAGTTTAGGCCTTCAGTATGATTCATTAAGAAAACACAGTTTCACAATGAATAAGACACCCTATGCGTTGGGCATCAGACATTATGTCGCAGCTAACTAGTAATAGCAGTTGACATTTCTAAACACGTCTACTACGCATGAAAGCCAGAACTTTAAGCGACACTTAATGCTCAAGCAAGCCTAATTTTAACTGCAGCATGACTGTTTGTGAAATGAATATCTTCCAAACAGATATTCAAATATATATTTTTCACATGAATCTACCAAGGAGGTCTATAATACCTGGAAAAATATATCTAATAATATTTGCGATTTAAATGTTGCTTGCAATAAATTTTGTTTTGTCAGGGTACATGGTTATGCTGCGTTCCATTCAAGTTGGATGTGGAATATTCCTTCTTGACATCTCCGACTATAAATACATTCCATTCCCCAATATTCGGAAGATGACATTTAAGGAAACAAAACTGTAATGCTCCTGTTAGCTTAGCAGGGGGTTGACTCTTATTAGAGATGCCTCCTAGCAACCCAATTGATAAACAATACTGCAGCACTAGCATTTGTGCTTCAGGTCTACGATTATAAAAAAAAAGATTTTAATGTTTTATACACCTGTTTCTGCAGCAGGCATTTGTGAAACAAACTTTAACTCATTTATTGATAATACTTAATAAAGGGAACGTTTAACTTTGTTTATCTCACTGAGTGTTGACATGTTTGTGTGACATCATGCCCCTGCATCTCGGCAAATTCAGAGATGAGAATTTCTGCACGAGCCTACAAGTTGTAATTCTGACTTCAAGATGCATTCCATTGCATTTTTCCTAGTAGGAAGTTGTAAAATTTGACTTTCTGAGTTGAATGGAACGCAGCACTACTTTTCAAAACTTGATCTGTCACTGAATGCTCTAGCAGCCTAATTTACACTTAGAAAACTCCTGATGTTCCTATAACAATGCAAAAAGCACTTAACAATTTGCTTAATGTGAAAATCAGTCCCCCTTTCCTGATTAATAAATTAAGCAATCAAACACTGTCATGCAGAACATCTAGTGTTTATAAATCCATAAGGATCTCTTTCTCAGTG
Source organism: Moxostoma hubbsi (assembly GCA_032164185.1). Lineage (NCBI taxonomy): Eukaryota > Metazoa > Chordata > Actinopteri > Cypriniformes > Catostomidae > Moxostoma > Moxostoma hubbsi. Next base: position 15,930,631 of record JAVLUX010000025.1, on the reverse strand, counting down.
GTGATGTGGAAGTGATGATAGACGACTCGTCAGCTATAGATCTCGCACACTTTGCTTTCAAATTACATCACTTAAATCATGATTGCATCACTCAAGGCCAGCCTCGGCCAGGACATATCCTAAAGATCACAACCACCAAGAACAAATAAATCAATCGGATTGGCTGATGAATCTGACTTTAGTTGCTCATTCATGTGCACTGTTGAGGGATTCTGTGGAAATTCTGAAGGCCTGACGAGGTGGAGCTCAAACTCGCGCGCTGCTTCGGGAATGCGATTTGTGAAACAGTTGTCATGCATTTTAATGTGATAAAATTGCTTACTAAACTTTTCTGTGTAAAGTTAAATCCAATTTTACAACTTGTAACACCAACGATGTAACACAGTAAACTGAAATCCCATAAAAACTATGCTTTTAAAAACTTTACAGCTCAAATAATAAAGTTATAACAGAAGAATTAATGTAAGTGCTTTTCTAAAATTTTAAGCTTAACATGTCCGCCTTTAAACTCTCCAAAAATTGTCCCCATTCACTTCCATTGTAAGTGTTTCACTGTTCTTATTTTTTAAGAAAAGTATGGACAAGTTGAAATTATTTTTTGTGGTAATTCGCATTATGCCACAAATGCTGTCGATTGTGCTTAATTGTATTGAACCCTCAATATTCCTTTAAGGAAACAATGGCACACTTTCACTTTTTACAGAGTTGATTTTGTTCAATGAAAAATTATTTATCAAATTTTCAGGTTTACTTTGGAGCAGACAGTCTGCCATTGGGACCCAGAGGATATAACCCCCCAGAACATCACTACCAGGGCTATGGCCCCCCGTGTGATTCAACGACTGGGGGAGATCCAGGAAGGCATGGCAGCCCAATGGGAATACTGCCTTCACCAAACCCAAATGGATTCCCTGAGAGTGACTCCAATGAATCAGAGTTCCCCATGCTGAAATCAGTTTACCGACGAACGTTAAGCCACGCCAAGCCACCGTATTCCTATATTTCTCTCATCTGCATGGCTATCCAGCAGTCACCAGCCAAGAGACTGACTTTGAATGAGATCTACGACTGGATACGGCAACTCTTCCCATACTATAGACAGAATCAACAACGATGGCAAAACTCCATCCGACATTCCCTCTCATTCAATGACTGCTTTGTACGTGTACCAAGATCGCCAGACTCGCCAGGAAAAGGTTCGTACTGGGCCCTACATCCTGACTCTGGTAACATGTTCGAGAACGGCTGCTATATGCGTCGCCAGAAGCGCTTCAAGTGTCAGAAGGCAACGTCACCAGTAAAGACCCCTTTGAAAAAAGCAAATGGAGATGTTTTGAAAGAGGAAGGGAAGAAAAAAAAGGCTGAAGTGAAGTCAGCCATCTCTTCTTGTAAGTCACCTCTACCTTCTCCTTCAACTGACACCACACCACGGCATTCAAACATACCAGCATCATATCCCACCACCAAAGCACCTTCTTCCCTGCTTCCCCAGCACCATACTCAGTCGCACACTTCATTCCTTCCCCAGCCTTCAGAGATCTCAACACACTTGCCCTCTCTGCATGCACCTTTCCCAACAATGACCAGCCCCAACCTACAGTCTCTGCCCTCGACTTCTATGGAAATCAACATGCACAATGAACCAACCACCCAACACCTCATCTCTGTCCCACATCTCATGGACTTCCAGTACTACGAGTCCACTGTGAGTTACCCAGTTTACAGCCAGTCTAATTCCTATCCTCACAACCTCACCTATTTCAGAGGAAAAGAAGAATCCTCACAAGCAGGAGACTCTGTGTACTACCCTGGATTTAGTATGTGTTCCACACCACTTCGGAGCTCTACCTGATCAGTTCATCACATTCTGCGTAGTATAGGAGTACTAAGGCCAACTAATGAGTTAACAGTGTCTCTGGTTAGATGATGTGTGTGTGTATATACTAGTTTATCAACATTATCTGATTCTAAAGACTTTTTTATTCTGTGTGAATATTTTGGGTAAATTCAATTTAAATTGTTTCAAGATAAATTTGAACATATCCTCCTTGTTGAATGTGTAAATCTCAAGTAAAATTTTAAATATCCCAACATTTGTTAATTAAATTATTTGTGTGTAAGTGTGTGTACATTGTGGATTTGTGTGTGTGTGTGTGTGTACAGGTTTGGCTATATTTGTGAAGGCCAAATTTATTAAAATCTCCTCACTAAAACAGTGAGGCATGAGAAAAACCGACATGTGGACATTTTAGTCATCGTTATTTAAAAAGGCTCATAAATCACAAAAAAGGCTCATAAATCAGCCAGAGCATGGTTTTGCTTTAAATCTGCAAATATACACAGGCTTGTGTGAGGGTCAGGTTTTGGGGGTAGGGTTAGCGTATAGAAAATATTTACCTTACTTTTGACCATTATATAACCATTACCATATAAAAGCCATTGTGCCTATAAAATGTCCTTTACTTATATAATGAAGCAAACATGCATGTGTTGCATGCATATTATAATCACAGTTTCTAGTTTTCACATTAATTTACTGCTGCATTTTTTAAATTCTTCAAGAGAGTGTTTGGGGGAGAATTGTCTTTCTCACATTGTAAAGGGTAAATATCAGTTTCTGACCTGACATTCCTCACACTATCCTGAACAAGACAGTCACACTGCAAACTAGTAGCCCTTCACCTTTTGAAACTATCATTAAAAAGCAGTAAGAATATATAACAGTCGAGAAAGGAACTCTGAATAGAAAATAAATTAAATGTAAAGCGCGTTATGCATAGTAAAGGGATAGTTAACGCAAAATTCTGTCATTTACTCACACTCACATTTTCTCAAACCTGTATAACCTTTCTTTTTATTAGGTTACATGCTATTCTCAATCACCATTCACTTTCATTGCATCTTCATACAATGAAAGTGAATGTGACTGAGGCTAACATTTTGCCTTATGTGCTGTTTTTAGAGCAAATGATGGCTGAGTTTTCATTATTTTAGGTAAATGGTCCCTTTAAGTAACTATGCAGGCCAACATTACAGACCAACTTGTTTTAAAGTACACTAAAAATTTATTGTTTTCGAGTAAACATGTCCCTAAAAAGGCGCAAAAGCCTGCAAACTGAACCCTCCAATAAAACTTGTGATGACAGGTTAGTGTTCAGACATGGCTTTAGAGATTTTAACTGTTTGGTATTGGGCTAAATGCTAGCAGTAGAAAGATTACTCAAAAGGTTGTGACCCCCTCCATCCCTCCTAACCTAACCTTTTATTCCTGGGTAAGCAGGATTGTGTTTGAGTGTATGAGAACAATGGGAAGACACTGGTATTAAAGGTGGACCTCCCCAAAGTACTGTCTTCTCAACAATGGGACACAGGGACACCCACAGCGATCTGATTAGAAGCCACAGACCCCTCTGTCTGTATTTGAGATTCAGAGAGTCTGAGATGTGAGGAGTTCATGAGCTTTCAGGTCTCTGACATGTGATCTGTTCCTACACAGATCGTTGTTCCCTTTAGAAGTCTGTCTGTCATATTTTGATTGACTTTCAAATTCTGCTGTATATTGATATGATAGATGGACTGTGCCTTTATGATTTTGAATGAATCCGAGTCAGCCTGGGTATGTGTATTCAGTTCCAAGCAATGAGACGGTGTGAATTGGAATTTCCAGGGTGTGAAGATGCTGTCTGCAGGTCAACAGTGGGCCAGCTGTGGATGCTGATTGTGATGGGTTTGGGGGGTGATGGTAGGAGGACAGAGTCTTCAACCAGGTGTCTCAGACTTTGTGACTATTAGTGAAGAGTACATTTGTCAAACTCTTATCACTCCTGCTTATCTTGATTGATTGATTTTGTGCAACTTAAAATAGCTTAACCCACAAAAGGTTAGAAAAATGTCAAAAATGTATCATTTATTTGGATTATAGCACCTGCCAAATGTAATGTTAATGAATAGTAGATATAAAATATCAGATTAAAATGTAAATGAATATATAAGGGAAAGTTCATATTTTAGGTGCTCGTCACAAAGTCTTGTAAGTTTTAAACATTTTTAATCACCTTTTTACCTTCACTAGTTTATTTTAAATGGTCCTACAGGTCCTACAGTAAAAGTACAAATATTAATATTTCTCAAATATTATGTGTTCATAAAAGCTGCATGCTTCATAATTACAAAATAATTAAACAAAAAGCTGTTTAAAATAATTTTAGATGGAGTACAACATGTTACATTGCAGATATTTTATGTCCACTTCCTAAATGTCGAAGATAATAAAAATTTTCTAAACATTTTGTCAATGACTGCTTAAAATTTTCTGCTTGGCATGCCACATCTGACGGGGCTTTGTTCCACTGGTCAAAATGCCTGTGAGTGGAATCTGCCCTGTTGGCATGGCAGCGGCTGAGCAGACCAGGCCATGTTGTTTACACAGTGGCCAGCTTTTTATTGCCTGTCTGTGCCTGCACGTCTCCGTTAGTGTCCCTCCATCTCCTTTCACAAGGGCTCGGGTAAATATGCCTGTTCAAATAGCCATCACTCAGAGGCAGTGACAGCCCTGTACTCCTTTCCTTGGCTTCCCATCTTTGGCTGAATCTCCAACTCACCCTCCTCTCCCTTTAGGCCACGCTCCCTATCTGAATGAGAAAGCATGAAATCTCCTGTAACATTTAAATGAATGCCACAAAATGAATGGCAAACACTATGATTAAGGACATCAGATTTAAGAAACAGTTTTCTATTTCATGAAAGTGACACCATTTCAGCTATGTGCGTAGAATAAAATATATAACCTGCCCCATTCAGATCAACTAATTAATTTAACGTCCTCCACGGCACTGCACTATTTATCTAGTCTTTTATTCTCTCTTCATGTCCGTCAGGCGAGCCGATCCACCTGTGTTTGCAGAGTGACATTGGTGTAGTTCTTTCAGGACAGTCAGATAAGCTACCAGCAAATAAATAAAAAAAAAGATGAGAACACCCAGCCATCTATTTATCCCTTTCTTTCTCTTTCATCCCTTTGTAATTGGATTCCTCTATTCATTGCGCTGCCTTTCTGGCCTCCGGGGCTGCTGTTTAGGCTGTGCACCTTGCTCATTTTCTGAAAGCACAGAATTATTGAAGCTTCAGTCTACTGCATTCATCCATTGTTGTTTCTCTTCTTTCCATTTGTTCCACCTTCATGTTCTAGTTTCTGGTTTAATCATAGAAGTGGTCAAATTCATTGTCAGACCCCTCTGGCTCATTTGTGGCTGCAGCATCATTCTTCTTTGGTAAATATTCTGAATCAGAGTGTAAATCTGGATTAACAAACATAAAAATATTAGAGATATGAAGATTAAAATGACCTTTATTTGATAAGTACTAAAATAAGGCCATGAGAAGGTTGTTTATACTTTGAAATTTGTAAGAGGCAAATTCTAAGATCACAAAGGGGTAGGGCTATGTTACATGTACTCCTGCATAACACAGAAAACATGACCACTTTTGATGAGAATAGTACAGAGGCCCTTAGAGGACAGGGCAGGATTTCTTTTTTTTTCTGAAGTTTGCATTCCCTCGCAACAAGCACTGCATTCCCTCACAATAGTCTTGCATTCCCTTGCAATAAATTTACCATGGTTTAACTGCAGTAACCATATTTTAACCATGATATAAGTAGTGAAATAATAGTGATAATACAGGAAAATGAAAACTATGGTAATAAAAATCATAAATTTCGGGTTATTTTACTTTTACTATACAAATACCATAGTTTAACTATAGTCATATTGTAGAGTGTAGTAGCCATAGTTTTTGGCGGAAATCATTTTTCCATAGTAATATTGAAGTAACCATGCCTTGTGGGCTAATCATTAGTTTTACTTCAGTAATAGTAACTATGAAAAAGTAAGTTAAGTAACTTTTTCTTTTACTGAAACTGTTTTTTTTACTGGTTTTTCTATAGATTCTTGGCTATTATTCTGGTTACCATGACTTTACTACAATTACCATAGTAATAACCACAAAATTATGATGATTTTTATTACCATAATTTTATATTCCTGTATTATTGCTATGGTTTTACTATGAATATCAAGGTTAAATAAGGTTACTATAGTAAAACCATGGTAATTTTATTGCGAGGGCACGCAAAATTTATTACGAAGGCATGCAAAACTATTTTAGAAAAATAGGGGCTATAATAATAATAATAAAATAGATAAATAGATAAATTATGAAACTACAAAGGTTTGTTCTAGAAAACATTTTAGAGATATAATACATTTGAACATTTATTCCATTATTATTTGTCTGAAACTTCAAAGTTACCATTTGGTTGGTCTGTCTCCTCCACTTCATTCACCCTATGGGAATAAAATTTTGAGAGTCCATGAGCAATATGTATACAATAAAATATACAATATTGCTATTTCAGGATCTTGAATGGAAAGACGGAAAAAACAAAACTTACTGCTGTTTTGGGGAGTTGACTTGTGGGTTGAGAAGACCTTCGATATCATCATCATCATCATCATCATCATGGTATTGGGTTTGATGATCATCTAAGTGGTTTTTTGAACAGGAGTATGCTTTCTTAACCACAACCTCATCTTCATCACCATCATCATCATTTTCATCTTCTATTTCTTGATCGTAAACCCTTTCATCTTCAATCGCATCATCTGCATATAACTCCTCAAGGCTAATAAGAAAGTCAGTATAAGTTTAAAGTGTCGAAGATACATACTGACAGAAAAAAAAAAGTTTGATGAATATTTAAAGGGGTCATGACATGAAGAATCACATTTTTCTTTGATCTGTTGACTATGTCTAAAAAAACATAATGTAAGCTTCAGAACTCAAAACTTCCACATCACTGCAAAAAGATCATTTGTTGAAACCAAGCTGCCAAAACATCTTGATCTCTACTTCCTCCACATTGTGATGTTACACTGTGGTAGACATTTGCATATCACTGCCTCTACAACACATCAATGCTTACTTTACCCTTAATCAATTCTTTAGCCTGTATAGCAGCGGTGAGCAGTAAGATGGCAAGAAGAGAGCAGGTCAGTCAAGAGCAGAGAGCCAATCATAACAGTGGGTTTTTACTGTCAAGTCTTAAAGGAGATACAGCACCAAAACCAAGTGTTTCTGACATATCATGACCCCTTTAAGAGCAATGAGTTTTCATGAACTTTCCTATCATTTGTGATAACTATTAGGATTTTTAAAAACCAATTTGTATTCAGACTGATTTGCAAAATAAATCATTCAGACTGATATGTGAACCAGTCCCTGCTAAAAATACCAGAATTGCTGGCCAGCAACTTAAGTTGTGTTCTGGGTACTTGTCCCCCAGCATGGGATGCTGGTGTGCTAATGTTATTATTTGCTTTTAAATTATCTCAACCAGCTTCATCAGAATCACCATACCGCTCAACCAGCTTCACCAGCTAGGATTTGCCGATGTGCATGGCTATGCTGGTCTACCAGCCAGACCAGCCCAAACCCAGAACTAACCAGTATAAACCAGCCAAGACCAGCATGGGAATTGCATGATAGTTAAGCTAGTCTTTTTTTTGACCAGATCATTGAAAAGAAGTGAGTCACAAATCAGACATCACTATGGCTTGCACACAACATTTTGTATTACACAAGAACAATATTTATCAAAGAAATATAGAAGAAAATAGAAAAATGTATATTCACTATAGAAATTGTCATGACTTATATACCTATTGTGAATATTTCTCTCTGAAGTATTAACTTTTCTGCCACTCTCCTCTTCTTCACTTTCATTCTCATCTTTTCTCACACATTTGAAGGCTATTTCTTGGGTTTTTCTAGCCTCCTCTTCATCTTGTGAGAGGTTCTCCGTTTCCTCTTCACCCTTGGTTTCCTCTCCTTCTTCCACTTCTGTATCTAACTTAGGTATGTCCTGTGAATTTGACTCAGCCTTTTTAGAAAACTTCTGTTGCCTTTTACATTGTTCCCTCTCTGTATCTTCTCCATCACTGGGATATTCTTTATTATCCACCTGTGCTTCATCATCCAGTCCTGCTTCCTCCTTTTCATCTGTTCTTTCCTTATCTTCTCCCTTATCTCCACCTTCTCTGTCACTTTTTTCTTCTTCTCCAACAATGAGGTCAGGACTGTTGTCATCTCCTTCATCAGTATGTTCTTTCTCTGTACTATTATTTTTGTTGAGTCTTTCTGTTCCATCTTTCTTTTCTGAGCCGACACTACTTGGAGGTATTCCTTGGCTCCTGCTTTCTTCTTGTTCATCCTCCTCTTCATCTTGTGTCACTACATCAACATTATTCTCTCCGATAATGGATGATTTGCTGGTGTTCTGGCTAGCTGTTCTAGATGTTTTTTGATGTTTTTTGCTCATCTTGGTATCAGACTGGCAATCTGAAGTTGACAGGGGGGCATGTGACATGGTGGAAGATCTAGAACAGATGGAGATGGATAGGGGATGTATAATTACCTCAGATGAAAAAACAAAAACAACAACAAGTGAAATTGTTCTATTCCTTTGGCTTACCCCTGAGATCCCTTCCCATTTACAGTAGAGTACATTTGGATCCCATTACTCCTTTTCTTTCTTCTGTCCTTTATCTCAGATGCCCTGGTTTTCACTTCAACTTCAGAAGACACAGCACTACCTTCACTACTGTCTTCATGTTCAATTGATAGACGCACTTTAAACAAGAAAATATTCACATGAGGACTTAACTTATAATGCCAATTTGTATAAATTGAGCTTATACAGTTTTGCCATAGAAAAGTAAGATGCACTCACCATTTTTTTTTTTTTGAAAACTGTAAATCTGAAGACACTAGATTTAGTGAAACAACTTACCTGGTTTACAGTCCAGTTCAGAAGGCCGATCACACTCTTTTCCCATAATCCTCTCCTCTAGTATCTGGCTACTCTCCTTGGATGGGTTCAGTGTTTCTTTTGTTATCTTTTCCCCATTTTTCTCACTAAATTGGATTCTTTCCTTACAAGGGCCTGGCATATCCATCATACCCCATACCATAGGGTTCACCACAGGAAGTTGTGGCAAGGAAGCACCAGCAGGAGTAAAGTGAGCTGTAGGCACTTGCCTTCTACCTGCCCATGAGTTTTCCCACATATGGTCTATGGACAGTAAATTCTGCTGGACTGGAGAGTTTGACTGATGGTGTGAATAGTAAGGTAAAGAAAAGTAGGGGGGCAAGTCATGATTCAAAGCTTGCATGTTCTGAAAGTTTTTGCAATGCTTTTGAATATTAAAATGGGGAAACCTGGATCTTAAAGGCTGTGAGCCAAATAATGAAGTGGGTGGAAGGTGAGGTAGATGGTCATTTTGGTTGCATCTTGGAGCATGTTGATTGGTGTCTAAAGAAAAAGGGTCTCGTTAGACATTTCTTTAAAAAAAAAATTAAATTGACCTCATCAACTCTGATGAATCATCAATTTTTCACACTCACATTTAAAAGCTCACCATTTATACATGCTGTGGAGTAATTGGCAAAAATGGGTCTAATTTTTCAAAAACACCCATATATATATATATATATATATATATATATATATATATATATATATATATATATATATTTGTTGTACTAACTTTGTAAGCATGTAATTCTGGTTCTCATCACTCCATCTCCATCCAAAAAGTCTTATTTTATTCCACAAGATGGCAGCAAGTACTGGAATGTTTTTTTTCCTCTATCACCTTCTGTCACAAAATGCCGATCTGAAATGTAGGTGGCGCTCTAACGCATTTTAGCCTTGACAAATGTGCTTGTCAATAGACATTCAGTCTAATTTTCAGTTCATGCACCAACCCCATTGTTTCATCAAATATCTCCACCTCTGAGTGGACTAGAAGCTCAATCTAGGTGTCATTAAAAAGATGAGATCATCCCCTTTGTGATGTATAACATTTTCTCATCAATAGTCGATAAAATATATTTTATTTGTTTAGCATGCTTTTCCTGCTGGACCACATATTTTGTTCTGGACATCTAAGATATAACATTAGACTATGCACAAGCAAGATCACAAAGTAAAAAAATGTAACATTTTGGAAAACTGCTTGAGGTAAAAGCAAATATAATGCTTTTTACTATTTGGAGCTTACATCAGCAGTGATCGCCGCATAAAAGAGATGTTTGTATCTGATATCTTACAGATATCATATTTCACTTCGTGATAGCTTTGAAAATCTTTCAAACTGTGGTATTAGGGCAATTAAAAATACAGTCTAGAATACAGTTGCTTTACTGAGAATGAGAGCTTTCATTTAATCTATGATTTTTCTGTTTAAATGTTATTTTGAATTACTTTTAATATTTCTTGAATAACTTTTTAATATTTATACCTCATGACCTCTAGGTGGCGCTGATTTGCGATGCAAATATTTGTAGGCCTTATTTTGTTACTTTATCACTTATAAGTGATTATATGATATATTATCTATGCAAAGTTCAGATTCTAAGCTTTCAAATAGTACCATATATGCCTGACTTATGTATTCGGAGACTTGAACATTTTAAGCATAAACTTTTTTTGCCACATTGCAGCCCTTTTTGGACCTGCTGGCGGGTCTGCAGAGTTGAAGAGGTGTGACTTTCTGAATATGGGAAATTAATTGACATTGAATTTACACAGCAGGGATTGGTAAGTAATTAGGATACTGAACTGGTTTTCAAACTGGGGTACGGCGACACCCAGGGGGCCGCAAAATGCGTGCCCAGGGGGTCTTCAGAAAATGTAAGAATAATAATAATAATAATAATAATAAGAGTGAAAAAAATAACTGGATATTACCGAATTTGAAATTATTACAGTTTTTCTCTGACTTTGAAATCATAATTATTTTATTCTATTGACAGCTATAGTTTTTAACCATATGAAATAATAATAATTGCATATAGGTTTGTGATTAAAAAAAATATTTGTTGATCATTTAGTTGTCACTTTTAGCTTGCTCACTAGAAGCTGTAAGGCCATATTCTCAGTAAAGCTGCTTTGGAAAAATATTTATTGTGAAAGCGCTTTTCAAATACTTAAATTTAGTTGAAAGAGTTTCTCTTCAGGATTAGATAAAAACATTAATAGTGAAAATAAGATGATAAGAAAACTGATACACTGTAAACTTACTACAGGTAATATTTAATAATTTCTTTGGCTTTAGTATAATGACAATATACTAGCCAAATTTTAAATTTCGCTAACATGTTATCTTTATAATATCACTATTTTTCTCACACAGAAAAATTGGCTTTTTATACATGACAATATAAAGTTGCCCTTAAATTTCCGGAATGGGCTCCCTCGCAAGGTTATCATCATACTTGGGGGTCCTTAGCATTGAAAAGTTTGAAAACCCCTTCTGAAGATCATTCATTACCTTTCTCTGTCTGATGAGAGTTTAGCAGGGTGTCAGAAGTTGTAGGCTGAGATGGGTCTGTAGAGATGGAGGAAAAAGGGTGGGCTCTAATGCCAGACCTGTGTTCAGGCCCCTCCATCTCCTGAATATAGTCCTTTAACTGCTGCTGTACCCGCTGTATTAACAAAAAACAGACATTACATATAATGTAAAATAAATAAGCCTAGGTTCATATTTATAGTCTTTCATTGACTTTCTGTAGAACTGTTTTGTTCTTGGAAAGCAATTTTACTCTAATTATTTTAATATTTACAGGGATAGTTCACCCAAAGTTTAATTTCTGTCATCATTGCCTCACACTCATGTTGTTCCAAACCTTTATTGCTTCCTTTCTTCCATGAAATACAAAAGGAAATGTAAGGAAATATGTTGGTCTCAGTACCTATTTCAATTTCATTGTATCCATTAAGCTTTTTTGCATATAATAAAAGTAAATGAGTGTGGGTAGATAATGACAAACTATCAATGTAACATTTTTTTTTTAAATATCTCATATTTAATAAAAGAGCACCTTGGACTGTTCTGAAAGTCTCTTGTTTTTGAGCTTCTGTTGCCATCGTGGGAAATTCTCTTCCAAATACTTTTCATACTCAACCTTTTAAAAAGCAAAGAGGTAAATTATTTAAATGACAACAACAACAAATAACAATATCAGAACATAAATACAATAAATCTTTAAGTTCTAGAGAAAAACAGCAGAAAATGGGCAACTGCTTGCCTACTAAGCATTATATTATAGGGCATGTGTATTCTTCCACAGTCTAAATCAAGGGGGCAGGGACATCCTTTGTGATCACTGACCCGTATAGTGTTCATGGCTTCAGTGCGGGCCACCATGTCATCGAGTGTTTCTTGAGCTCTCTGAAAATCCTTCAGGAGCTTTTGGTTATGGAGCTGAGCCCTACGCTCCTGCTCACTGATCTCCCACCAGCGACCATGCAGCCAGGCAGCCATGCTTCTACATCACAACAAACACATGATGATCAGAACACATTTACTGATGTTGATAGCCTTATTCATAAAGAAATGAATCCTAAAGAAATCCTAACGGAATTTCTATCATAATTTGGAACCAATCCAAATGGGATCAAATAAGAGTACTATCAGAATCAATTAAGATCAAATTTGATAATTCTTGTTGGATCTGATTAGAATTGGCTATTAGCATTTTCCTTTTGGATTTCTGAGCAAGATGGTGTAAAAGGCATGGAAATAGATTATCAAACATAACATGTTCCATTTATTTTCAATGTCTAAATTCTACAAATAATTATTCCACTAAGTTCTTATTTGAACACTCTGAATTGGTACTGTGTTTCTTCTATGAATATGCCGCTTACAGGCGATGATTTCGCTGCTGTGACTGGAGATCAATCTGAAGCTGCATCCTCCTGCTTTGACTGTAGCATTATTAGAGGAACCGTTCAGAAGAGATAGAAAGCACAAAGTAATGTAAAAACCACACATATCTTACAGAGTGATCTAGTATGTGGACACTTAAGTTACACTTCAAATGTATCAATATGTATACACTGGCGGACAACATTTTGGAATAATGTACAGATTTTTCTCTTATGGAAAGAAATTGGTACTTTTGGATGCCAGTGTTGTGTGTAAATATAAAATATGTTTAAAATATATCAAAGATAGCAAAAGCACACTTTTTCAAGCAAAATATTTCAGAAAAGTTTATTAGGTTTTAGACAATAAAACTATAGCTATATTGTTCAAAAATAAGGCAAAGTATTTGGACACTATTGGTTTTCAAACTGGGTCTGGAGACCCCTGCGTTTATTCTAATAGAGATACTTGGGTGAAATGATTTTACAGTATCTAATAAATATATATTATCTATAATATATCTGTAATATACTGTATGTATTATCTAATGCATTGAAATCCAAACATTTTATGTGGGTACTGTTTTTGAACTTTTGACAAGGATTGTATAGAGACAATTCTGCCCTCTTCTGGCTGCAAAAGTCCACAAAACATGCCATTTAACGTGGATTTAGTATTTAATTTTATCATGATTGCAGCTGATAGAAGCCTCTAGATAGCAGCTGATAGAACCACATCACAAAACAAACTAGTCTACGGAATGTAAAGCATTTCAGTTCGTTTAACTGAATTGAATTCTGAGACAGCTTTATAGAAATAGACTTGGACAAAAGCGGATACAAAAGAAAGTAAAGTAACACATCACACGAGCACTCACCTGTGTTGTAGTCTTTTGAAACCCCATCTTTTATAACTGTCTTTGTGCTGCTCTTCACTCTTTACAAAAGATGTCATGTTGAACTCGCTTTTCAGAATAGCAGAATAGCACCCGGCTTTTAGAACAACCACAACTGCGGATTATGAGATTAGGGATTATTCTGTGCGGAAGGGGGTCAAAAAGGAAAGGCTGGTAGTCTAATTCAATGCTTCGGCAACTTCAGTTGTATTTTACAACCTTTGGTAATTTTTATGTATAGCCTACCTCAAATGTATAGCGATATACACACATACACTTTAGCCAAATACATTTAAACACAATTCCAGACATTTAATCATAGAAAACATTCCCTGTCTTTGGTCAGTTAGGATCACTAATTTATTTCAATGTCAGAATAATAGTAGAAAGAATTATTTGTCATTACATGTCATCACATTCCCAGTGGGTCAGAAGCTTACACACACTTAGTTAGTATTTGGTAGCATTGCCTTTAAATTGTTTAATTTGGGTAGCCTTCTACAAGCTTCTCGCAATAAATTGCTGGATTTTTGGCCCATTCCTCCAGACTGAACTGGTCTTATTGAGTCAGGTTTGCAGGCCTCCTTGCTCGCACACACTTTTTCTGTTCTGCCCACAAATTTTCTTTCTGATTGATGTCAGGGCTTTGTGATGGCCACTCCAATACCTTGACTTTTTTGTCCTTAAGCCATTTTGCCACAATTTGGGAGGCATTATTGTGGTCATTGTCCATTTGTAAGACCCATTTGCAAACAAGCTTTCTTCATGGCTGTTGTCTTGAGATGTTTCTTCAATATAGCCACATAATTTTCCTTCCTCATGATGCCATCTATTTTGTGAAGTGCACCAGTCCCTCCTGTAGCAAAGCACCCCCACAACATGATGCTGCCACCCCCATGCTTCACAGTTGGGATGGTGTTTTTCAGCTTGCAAACCTCACCCTTTTTCCTCCAAGCATAATGATGGTCATTGTGGCCAAACAGTTAAATTTTTGTTTCATCTGACCAGAGGAAGATCTTTGTCCCCATGTGCACTTGCAAACTGTAGTCTGGCTTTTTAAGGCAGTTTAGGAGCAGTGGCTTCTTCAATGCTGAGCAGCCTTACAGGTTATGTAGATATAGATACTTGTATACTGATTTCATCCAACATCTTCACAAGGTACTTTGCTGTTGTTGTTGAATTAATTTGCACTTTTTGCACCAAATTACATTCATCTCTAGGAGACAGAATGTGTCTCCTTCCTGAGTGGTATTAAGGCTGTGTGGTTCTATGGTGTTTATACTTGTGTAGTATTGTTTGTACAGATGAACGTGGTACTTTCAGGCATTTGTAAATTGCTCCCAAGAATGAACCAGACTTGTGGAGGTCCACCATTTTTATTTTTCCTGAGGTTTTGGCTGATTTCTTTTGATTTTCCCATGATGTCAAGCAAAGATGCACTGAGTTTGAAGGTAGGTCTTAAAATATATCCACAGGTACACCTCCAATTCAGTACACCTCCTATCAGAAGCTAATTGTCTAAAGTCTTGACATAATTTTCTGGAATTCTCCAAGCTTCTTAAAGGCACAGTTAACTTAGTGAATGTAAACTTCTGACCCACTGAAATTGTGATTTAGTCAATTAAAAGTGAAACAATCTGTCTGTAAACAATTGTTGGAAAAATGACTTGTCACGCACAAAAGTAGATGTCCTAATCGACTTGCCAAAACTATAGTTTGCTGATATAATATCTGTGGAGTTGTTAAAAAGGAGTTTTATTTACTTCATATATTATAAAGTGAAACTTCTAAGCCAAATTTGGACTTTAACTAATTTAGTCTGGTGAAAAATATACAAATGATAATAAACAATGTTAATCGTGCATTTTATGGGTTTTCCTGCTTACAAGTTAAACTTTTTTTTTTTTTTAATTGAACAAAACACAAATTAACAAGACATAGCAGCTTATACAAGGGACCAGTGACACACACACACACACACATATATATATATATATATATATATATATATATATATATAATAGTTGTAGTAGTAATATAATAGTAATAGTAATAATACTAATAATAATAATAACAATAGTAGTAGTAGAATACAATACTTTATTTTGGTCACACATCATACACACAGTTTTTCACATATATATATATATATATATATATATATATATATATATATATATATATATATATATATATATACAGTGAAATCTATTAGTTTTCACATATCCCATCTAAGCTGGGGTCAGAGTGCAGGGTCAGCCATGATAAGGTCTCTGGAGCAGATAGGGTTAAAGGCCCGAACTTCTGGTCAGTAACCCTGAGCCTCAACCGCTGAAACACCACTGCCCCTCAGTAGTAGTGGTAGCAGTAATAATAATAAAAACAATAATAGCAGTAGTAGTAGTAGTGCTAACAATAATATAATCTCAGCTTTATGACATTTTAGACTAGTCAATAAAATGATTGCCGATATACGAAACTCTCTAGGTCTGGGAGCCGCCCCACAACCGCCGGCGAGAACATCCAACAGACCCGCCCGACACAGACACCAAGCCCAACTGCGGCAAAGGGAGGGGTCAGGCAAACCAAAAATCGCACAATCTATGCCCATAAGATGTGCCAGACGTACCCACCGACAGTACTAGAGCAGTCTCCAGACCCAGACAGTTAATAAAGTATATACATTATAAGTGTATAAATAGAATGTTTTTGGAATTGGGATTTATTGGGAGTTAAACATTTAAATGTAAGAAGGGTGTTCACATAAAACTACTCCATTCTCGCTTGTCATATCTAGAAGGGAACCGTCTGGCTGGAAAAAGTCTCGCGAAAGTCATATGCGACATTCATACACTGTGTTTATTTTGTTTTGTTCCACAGAGCCTACGCCTCCCTCTAAACATTACCTTAGTGACAGCGAACGCGAGTCTCGCGACACTTTCCCAACCCGACGGTTCCCTTCTAGACACGACCAAAATCCCTTTCAAAGCAAATCAGTTCACTCGGCGGCCATCCTTGGAACGCCCCGGGCAGCTATTTGTTTATTAGTGTGGTGGTGGTGGTAGTGGCTAGAGCAC
This sequence comes from Moxostoma hubbsi, assembly GCA_032164185.1. Taxonomy (NCBI): domain Eukaryota; kingdom Metazoa; phylum Chordata; class Actinopteri; order Cypriniformes; family Catostomidae; genus Moxostoma; species Moxostoma hubbsi. Next base: position 15,913,886 of record JAVLUX010000025.1, on the reverse strand, counting down.
AGGGCTGCTAATCAGAAGGTCGCTGGTTCGAACCCCACGGCCACCACCATTGTGCCCTTGAGCAAGGCACTTAACTCCAGGTTGTTCCGGGGGGATTGTCCCTGTAATAAGTGCACTGTAAGTCGCTTTGGATAAAAGCGTCTGATAACTGTAAATGTATTTTGGGAGTGCCCTAAATTGCAAGTCTTTTGAAGACATTTGAAATATTATTTCCAAAAATAAGCCAAGATTGTTGTTCATTTTAAAGAAACTGATTTAATGTTAAAGTGTATCTCAATTGATAATGATAAAAACGTAGTATTTATATGTGATTTTTTTTTTATTATTACTATGGCTCGTTATTATATACTTAAAGATAAAAGGACGAAATTAAAACATATTTGGAAACGATATATTCTATGTACAACATTTTTCTATAATGTAATTTTTGTTGCTTCACTTTCGTGTAATTTTTATTTTTTTATTTTATAACAATGTTTTTACATTTTGTATATGTCCTTTTGTTTGTACCATCTGATTTTTTTAAGCGCTCGTCTCTGACGCGACCCATAAAACCTTCCCACACGGAAGTCTTGTAATCTACATTTGTTTCTGACGGACAGTTTCAGCTGCAACACAGAACTGTCATGTGCCAAATGTTGTTGTAGCCAGCACCAGCAGGTCTTTGTTCAAGGCAGCTAGACAGACAGTAGCGTTCCGCATTTATTGTCGAAAAGGCGATTCCTAAATTGAATGATAGGTCGGTATCAAATAAAGATGAAATCATCCCAGTTATTTTATTATTACTAACCGATAGCTGCTGCCATTGTTACTTGAGCCTTCATTCTAATTGATAAGAGTTCTCAGTACACTTTATAAGTGGATTCTATTTTTTTCAGATGGTCGTTAACCAATATGCTTCTAAAGGATTTCTAATGTCTCTCTCAATTGGCGATTTCTCCGTTTTTGTGATCAGATTCGAGCAAACGTGAATGAAGTGACTTTACATGTAGTATACAAGTGGAACAAACAGAACCTCACGCGGGTGTTAAAGATAAAACATGGTTAGATTCACGAGCAAAGTGTGGTCTAAGTTGGAGTCAGCCAGCCGTCATCTGCCTATCGCGCTGAACGCTGTGTTGGTGTTCTCCATCACTGCGGAGGTCAGCTATCTCGTGCTGGTTGAAGCTCCCCTTGAGCCAGCTCAAAAGAAGACCGAGTGGTCCACCATATGGAAGGCCATGCATCTCTTCGCTCAGTACTTCATGTTGGGCAATATAACCTGGAATGCTTCATTGTTTGTGAAAACGAACCCAAGTATACGCGGAGTGTTTCTTGGCGGGGATGTTTTGGGTCAGGGGTGGAGGTAAATGGTCTGTTTTGTTTGGATTGTTTTCTTATAATTTGTTTTAATACTTATCTCCATTCAACATAACAGCTACAACAAGCCTATGCTGGTTGGTTGGACATAGCTGGTTTAAGATGTTTTTCTGCTGGTTTAAGCTTGTCATTCAGGCTGGTCAGCTAAAAAGGGCCAGAAACGCCTCTAAAACCAGCCATACAGCATAAGCTGGTTTTAGCTTTTTTTTTTCTTTTTTTTTTAAAACTGAGCTTGTGTGTCTTTCACCATTCCAGTTCAGAAAGGTCATCTAGTCTATAAACGATTACCATTTGTTATTTTCCTCTTCTTTCACAGGTACTGTTACACCTGCGAGACACACACTCCCCCACGATGCTCACACTGCTACGATTGCAATGTGTGTGTTCTGCGACGTGATCACCACTGTGTGTTTTTTGGCCAGTGTGTCGGTTTATGCAATTACCGGTATTTCCTGAGCTGTCTGTTCTTCATGTGGGCAGGGCTGCTTTATGCAGTAGTGATGAATGCTGAAGTCTTCATTGTCATCCTGAAGGAGGGTGTCACATTTCACAGTGTCATGCTTTTGCTTGTGCCCTGGCTGATGCTTGTTTCTGGTGAGTATGAGTGTGTCTGCTCTAAATGGTGCTCTGCTTAATGGGGTAATATTGTAAGCTATTGAATGTTCTTTTATCTTTTGAGATCATATTTTATGTGTCATGTAAACATTCTGCATGTTTCAGAACTTCGAATTTCCACCCCTGTCCAAAAAGGCTATTTATTGAAAGTATACGTTATTTAGAGTGCCGTCATATTTAATTTTGATGGAATTAAAACAAAGCTGTGAGGGGTAGATTTACAATCTCTTAAGTGTCATGAACTGTAATAAGGTAGGGATGCACTGATGTATTGGTGGATAATTATGACCAAATTAAGTCAAGTCAACCTTTATTTATAGAGCATATTTAAAAACAACAGAAGTTGACCAAAGTGCTTTACAGATCAAACAAACAAAATGATAGAGATATAAATATAGATTTATTTAAAGCTAAATATAAAACACAATAAAATAAAATAAAAAACATTTAAATGCAACATCATATATTTATCCATTTCAAACTATTCAATGGTCAATTCAATAGCTACAGAATAAAAATATGTTTTTAAAGAAGATTTTAAAATGGCTAATGATGAAGCTGACCTCACATGGAAATAGATCCATAGATTAAGACCAATTACAGAAAAGGCACAGCCACCCTTAGATATATTGCTGAAAAGGGGAATCAATAGAAGTTGATGAGAAGAAGGAAGGGCTCTGGTGGGGGAGTAAGGGAGGAGAAGGTCACTTATATATTGGGGCGTGAGACCAGATAGTGCCTTATAGACAAAAATCTACATTTTAAAATTGACCCTGAATTTCACAGGAAGCCAGTGTAGAGATGCTAAAACCAGGGAAATGTGATCCCTATTTCTTGACTCTGTTAAAAGCCTATCTAGTAGGCTTTTATTTTGAACTAGTTGCAGGCAGGATAATGCAGTTTGGGGCTGACCAATGTACAATGAATTACAATAGTTTAACATTGATGTAATAAGTGAGTGGATCACAATTTCCAAGTCTTTATTGGAAAGAATTTCTTTTATTTTAGCGATAGATCTCAGGTGGAAAATGCTACCCTTGACAACAGCACACTGATCTGCATATTGAAAAGTAGCGAGGAGTCTAAAATCCCTCCCAAGACTCCTTACATGATCTTGTACATTGGACGACAGAGGATCTAACTGGGCAACCAGGCCAGGTAAGGAGGGCATGGAGGAACCAAAAATCAGAACTTTGGTTTTGCTTTAATTGTAAGAAATTGTTTGCCAGCCAATGTTTAATGTCTTTGAAGCAATTTAGGGCATTCTCAGATGAGCAATTCTTGTCTACACTCTCTGGGAAATAAAATTGGATTAAAATTAGGAATGCAGCTAATAATTATTTTGCTAATCGATTAATCTAACACTTATTAGACCGATTATTTGACTATTCAGCAAATATTGCAACAATTCTTCATTAGCTCTTAACTAATTATTCAGCTTGTGTCCCAGCTTAAAAGGTAATAAAGAGGACAAAATCATACTTTAAAAATACCTCAAATTTACATTCACTGAAAAAAAAATCTTTTTATTAAGATAAATTCAGTAAAGAAATTCACTGCAAATAATCCTATCGTTATCAAGTGTTTTTGTCTTGTTTTCCATTTAAAATAGTCTAAAAATCCTTAAAATAAGATACATTTACTTGAGAAGCAACATTTAAGATGTATAAGTGTATTTTGTATACAAGTGTATTTTTTAACTTTGTTATACTTCTGCATGTGCAGTAAAGACAAAATATATTTGTATTCAAGATCTGTTCTCTAAAATCAAGTCTAAATATCTTGTATGCTGCTTCTCAGGTGAATGCTACTTTTTTAAAGGATTTTTAGATATTTAAAAAAATATATATATATTTTTAATATTATATTCATCATTCTCCGATATGTTTTTTCTTCTGCAGTATAGCTGCTAAAATTTTAGGAATTTTAGATATTTATATTGGGAAACAAGCCAAAACAAATCAAACACATATTTGTTTGCAGTGTATAATGGGGCGAAGACTACCCTCTCTCACCTTTTCTGTTCATTTCATTTTTATCTCTCTCTCTCTCAAAAAAAAACCTCTCATTAATAAAGCTGCGTATTGCCAATTTTTTTCATGACAAGAAATGCACAGTGACGTATATTATGATTCAATAAGCTGCAAGCCATCACGTTATAATCTAGCTATAATCACGTTATAATCTAGCTGCATTAAGCGTGTGGAGGAGCATCCCCATGACAGAGTGTGTCAGAGTGCAGATTCAGTCTCTCCCCCTTAGATTGGGACACTTTGTGCAACTCATAGTAGAGGTGTTGACTGCACAGAGAAATGCCAGTTTGTAGTTTTTACATGATCTGCTTCTGTATTTTTTGGGCTTTTAATGAAGCTCGAAGCATTAAATATAACTGCATTTAAGATGCAGTTTAAGATGATGCCGGGGTGTTTCCTTTAAAGACACTTAACACGCAAGTTTTCTTCAGCGGAGTGGCAGCTTCAGCTTCACTTATTCCATAACGAGTGTGTTTCTGTATTTACTTATTTGGTATTTTTTGTATAGTTTTTTTATTTTCGATGTTGTCGATAACGTCGACCAGTTGTTTCAGCCCTAATTCAGCCCCTGCAGAATTGTATTGATTGATTAAATTAATTAAGATTGAAATCGCAATATGGGCTTGCACAGTTACTAAACATTAAAAAAGGCAAATTTAAAAAAAAAAATAGTCTGCATTCAGTGCTTCAGTCAGCTCTGTGTGGGCAAGCGGCACCCTCTAGTGGTTTGAACGGCATTATCAGTTACACTACTGAAATCAAGATTTTAAAATGGGTTAAAAAGGCTTTGTTCCTTTTTGAAACTTTTTATTTTTCCATGATGTGATTGACATTTTTGTGGAACGTTGTAATCATATAAAATAATAATCATATATTAGTAATTATTTTAGTACTTTAGTAAAATTAGAGTTCTATTTTTTTTTTATCTGAAAACACAGAAGTACAAAATTAAAAAAAAATTCCTATCCATCCATCCATCTTCAACCGCTTATTCGAAGTCGGGTCACGGGGGCAGCAGCTCCAGCTGGGGGCCCCAAACTTCCCTATCCCCAGCCACATTAACCAGCTCTGACTGGGGGACCCCGAGGCGCTCCCAGGCCAGTGTGGAGATGTAATCTCTCCACCTAGTCCTGGGTCTTCCCCGAGGCCTCCTCCCAGCTGGACGTGCCTGAAACACCTCCCTAGGGAGGCGCCCAGGGGGCATCCTTACCAGATGCCCAAACCACCTCAACTGACTCCTTTCCACGCAAGGGAGCAGCGGCTCTACTCCGAGATCCTCGCGGATGACTGAGCTCCTCACCCTATCTCTAAGGGAGAAGCCCGCCACCCTTATGAGGAAGCCCATTTCGGCTGCTTGTACTCGCGACCTAGTTTTTTCGGTCATGACCCAACCTTCCATAGGTGAGGGTAGGAACAAAAATTGACCGATAGATCGAGAGCTTTGCCTTCCGGTTCAGCTCTCTTTTCATGACAACATGAGAAGTGCAATACCGCCCCCGCTGCCCTGATTCTCCGGCCAACCTCCCGCTCCATTGTCCCCTCACTCGTGAACAAGACCCCAAGGTACTTGAACTCCTTCACTTGGGGCAATACCTCCTTCCCTACCCGGAGTACGCACTCCATCGGTTTTCTGCTGAGAACCATGGCCTCAGATTTAGAGGTGCTAATCCTCATCCCAGCCGCTTCACACTCGACTGCCAAACGGTCCAGTGAGAGCTGAAGGTCACGGACCGATGATGACATGAAGACCACATCATCTGCAAAAAGCAGAGATGAGATCCCCAGCTCACCAAACCGCACACCTTCCCCACCCTGACTACGTCTCGATATCCTGTCCATGAATATCACAAACAGGATTGGTGACAAAGCGCAGCCTTGGCTGAGACCGACCCCCACATGGAACGAACTCGACTTCGTGCTGAAGATCCGGACACAGCACTCGCTTCGGACGTACAGGGATTGGATCGCCCTAAGAAGGGACCCCCCCACCCCATACTCCCGAAGCACCTCCCACAGTCTCTCCCGGGGGACCCGGTCATACGCCTTCTCCAGAACCACAAAACACATGAAGTGATGGGCATACTCCCAGGCCCCCTCCAGAATCCTTGCGAAAGTAAAGATCTGGTCCGTCGTTCCAGGACGGAACCCACATTGTTCCTCTTCAATCTGAGGTTCGACAATCGGCCACACCCTCCTCTCCAGCACCTTGGAGTAAACTTTACCAGGGAGGCTGAGAAGTGTGATACCCCTGTAGTTGGCACACACTCTCTGGTCCCCCTTTTTGAAGAGGGGAACCACCACCCCGTTCTGCCACTCCTTAGGCACTGTCCCAGATTTCCACGCAATGTTGAAGAGGCGTGTCATCCATGACACCCCCTCCACATCCAAAGCTTTCAGCATTTCTGGTCGGATCTCATCAATCCCCGGGGCTTTGCCACTGCGGAGTTGTTTGACTACCTCAGTGACCTCCCCCAGGGAAATAGAATCTGATCCCCCATCAGCCTCTGGCTCTGCCTCTAGCATAGAGGGCATGTTGGGATTTAGGAGTTCTTCAAAGTGTTCCTTCCACCGCCCATTAACCTCCTCGGCTGCGGTCAACAGCGTCCCATCTTTGCTGTATACAGCTTCCAGAAGCACTTTGATGCGGACCGAAAGTCCTTCTCCATGGCTTCTCCGAACTTTTCCCACACCCACTGCTTTGCCTCCCTCACGGCTGAGGCCGCAGCCCTTCGGGCCTGTCGGTACCTTGCAACTGCCTCCGGAGACCTCCGGGACAACAAATCCCAGAAGGCCTCTTTCTTCAGTCGGACAGCTTCCCTGACCACCAGTGTCCACCACGGTGTTCGAGGGTTACCACCCCTTGAGGCACCTAAAACCTTGAGGCCGCAGCTCTCCACCGCGGCTTCGGCAATGGAATCTTTGAACATTGCCCACTCCAGTTCAATGTCCCCAACTTCCGCAGGGATGCCTGAAAAACTCCGCCGGAGGTGTGAGTTTGGGTTTGGGACCTCCTCCAAACGTTCCCTGTTCACCCGCACTACTCGCTTGTGCTTCCCAGGTCTGTCCAGAGTCTTTCCCCACCCCCTGATCCAACTCGCCACCAGATGGTGAACGGTTGACAGCTCTGCCCCTCTCTTCACCCGAGTGTCCAAAACATATGGCCTCAGATCTGATGAAATGATTACAAAATCGATCTTCGGCCTAGTGTGCTCTGGTACCACGTACACTTATGAGCATCCTTATGTTCGAACATGGTGTTTGTTATAGATAATCCATGACTAGCACAGAAGTCCAATAACAAACATCCATTCGTGTTCAGATTGGGGAGGCCGTTCCTCCCAATCACGCCTTTCCAGGTGTCCCTGTCATCTCCCACGTGCGCGTTGAAGTCACCCAGCATCACAATGGAGTCCCCTACTGGGGCCTTATTCAGGACTCCATTCAGGGTCTCCAAGAAGGCTGAATACTCTGAACTGCTGTTCGGTGCATATGCACAGACAACAGTCAGAGTTTTCCCCCCCACAACCCGTAGGCGAAGGGAGGCGACCCTCTCGTCCACTGGTGTAAACTCCAACATAGCGGCACTCAGCCGGGGACTTGTGAGTATCCCCACATCCGCCCGTCGCCTCACACCTTGGGAAACTCCAGAGAAGAATAGAGTCCATCCCCTATCCAGGAGTACGGATCCAGAGCCAAAACTGTGTGTCGAAGTAAGCCCCACCAGATCCAACTGGTAATGCTCCACCTCCCTCACCAGTTCCGGCTCCTTCCCCCCCAGTGAGGTGATGTTCCACGTCCCTAGAACTAGCCTTTGCCGCCGGGTCTGGTCCGTCGAGACCCACGGCCATCACTGCCACCCATATGGCAGCGCACCTGACTCCTGCGGTTTCTCCAATGGGTGGTGGGCCCAAGGGATGTAGAGGGGGGTGTCACGTTGCTTCTTCGGGCTGTGTCCGACCGGGCTCCGTGACAAGCCCGGCCACCAGGCGCTCACCGATGAGCCCTCCATCTGGGTCTGGCTTCAGACAGGGGCCCCGGGCTTCCTCCAGGCAGGGTAACTCCTCCTCTTGCCGTTTTTTTCATGGAATCTTTGTGAACCATTCTTAGTCTGGCCCCTCACCTGAGACCACTTTGCCTTGGGAGACCCTACCAGGAGCACCTGGCTCCAGACAACACAGCCCTCAGGATCATAAGGGCACACAAACCTCTCCACCACGATAAGGTGCTGGTTCCCGGAGAGGCCTCAAAATTCCTTTCATGTTTTCTAATTTTTTTATTTTTTATATTCTATTTGTCTTTTATTGTGTCTCTCTTTAAAATTTTGGCCTGTGTTCAACAGATCTAATTCATGTTCAGTGGAAATTATATGATGTTAGAACAGTAAATAAAAAAATAAAAAAGGTTTGGTACATTTTTAAAGCATAATTCCGAAGCAAAGCAGTGATCGGATGACAAAATATCGAAATCGGCGTATAATCTTTTTTGTAAATCAGTATTTGTATCAGCCAAAAATGTTATATCGGTGCATTCCTAGTGCAAAAAATCATGTTTTCTAAGGGTTGTTTTTATTTTGTCTTCTGAAAAGTTTTTGTAAAGATATTCATTATTTCATTAGCTGAAAGATTAACACCACTTTAAACAATGATGCCAGTCACTTCATTGAACATGGATGACTACCCACTTCATTGAAGTGACTACATCTATCTTCACAGCCTGGTTTACATTCCCATACAAATTTTAATCTGACATTACTCTTAATAAGGTCTAGAGAGTAACACATTTACAGTGAGGTAATTGTTTTTTTGGGAGGGTGGGAGGGGGGCTCTTCCCCCTTTCTCCCTTTTTATTCCCTCCTTTTTCTAAATCCTTGTGGTGGCATAGTGATTAGCTTCAATCCGGGTGGCGGAGGACGAATCCCAGCTGCCTCCGTGTCTGAGGCCGCCAACCTACGCATCTTATCACGTGGCTTGTTGAGTGCATTGCCACGGAGACATAGCGCGTGTGGAGGCTTCACACCATCCACCGCAGCATCCATGCTCAACTCTCCACGCGCCCCACTGAGATCAAACCACATTACAGCGATCACGAGGAGGTTACCCCATGTGACTACCCTTCCTAGCAACCGGGCCAATTTGGTTGCTTAGGACATCTAGCTGGACTCACTCAACACCCTGGGATTCAAACTAGCGAACTCCAGGGGTAGTAGCCAGCATCTTTACCACTGAGATATCAAGGCCCCCCTTGGTTAACATTGCTTGCTTTGTCTAGCTTTGCATAACTTCCCATAGGAATTAACAGGAGATTGGAGTGAGTAAATGCGTTTTTTGGCAAAATAGTCTCATAAACTGAAAGGATAATATTCTTATGTTGGCTAGAGTGAAGAGTGACATTGCAAAGCATATTTATCTGATGTTTTTTGTAGAAGAAACAAACGTGCGATTATCTAATCAGCCAATCTTGTGGCAGCAGTGCATAAAATCATGCAGATACGGGTCAGGAGCTTCAGTTAATTTTCACATCAACCATCAGATTGAGGAAAAATGTGTTATAATATGGAATATGTAATATGGAGGGTGGCATGATTGTTGGTGCCAGACGGGCTGGTTTGAGTATTTCTGTTACTGCTGATCTCCTGGGATTTTCACACACAACAGTCAAGAATTTACTCCAAAGGGTTCCAAAAACAAAAAACATCCAGTGAGCGGCAGTTCTTTGGATGGAAATGCCTTGTTGATGAGAGTGGTCAACAGAGAATGGCCAGACTGGTTAGAACTGACAAAGTCTATGGTAGCTCAGATAACCGCTCTGTACAATTGTGGTGAGAAGAATTGCATCTCCGAATGCTATTCTGAGGTGGGTTTTTGTGCTGTTTTGGCGGTACAAGGCAGGTGGTTTTAATGTTGTGGCTGATCAGTGTATTGTCCCAAAATACCTCTAAACATCTGTTTTTCTCCCCTCACAGGACAAGTGACGACACGAGCATTCGCTTTTGCATTCATTGCCGACACTTGTGTTGTGGGCTTTCTTCTGGTTGCTGCCTTCCTGTTCTTTCATGTGATTCTGATGCTGAGGGGCCAGACCACACGTGAGTGGTACTCCACCCGCCAGCCTTACAGCCTGGGAGTTGTGGCCAACATTAGAGAATGCCTGGGCAAAAATTGGTACATTTGCTGGCTCTGTCCACTTATTCCATCCCCGCTGCCTGGAGACGGTATAAATTTTAAAGTGACTGGCTTACTGGAGCCCAAGAAGTAAAGGGTGTGTGCACTGATAGGTGTATTGTCATTGTTATTTGAATTTATTGGCCCAGCTTATGCAGAATGGCATGTTGTTGAGCCTGAAGCAGCAGTAGTAGCATGCTTGCTGCCACCTAACAATTACCAGCTGTCTTTTTATCAGAAGAACCAGCAAGAAATTTACTTTTACTTTGAAGTTTCACTTCACAAAAGTTTTTCCTTATTACAACAGTCTTATTTGATTTAATAGGTGTTTTTTTTTTTTTGGTGGATCTAAGATTTGTTTGTTTATTTGTTTAATACAAGAATTAAAATAATCTGTTTGTTTGGAAAGGGAACTTTTTTTTTTCTTTTTTTTTAAATGAATTGTTTTTCAGTTCTCCTGCTCTTTCTATTTTATCAGTCAATGACGTGCCAAATATTATGCTCAAATGTGAATGTACTATATGCCAAGGTGTCAATGAATTAATTTTGTTCAGAGTTATACAATAAAAGTCATTCTATTTCTATGACAATATTGTTTACTTTCACTCTTAATAATAACTTTAATGTTATTGTTTTGAGTCATTATTAGTGTAATAGTTGGCACTTGTATTAACTTACACAAACATACATGGATTGTGCATTGCAAATTAGTTGCTTTAAAACAAATAATCCATCTAATGTTAATTAAATTAAAGTGTAATATAAGATGGATCAATGTTTTTACAATGCAATGAAAGATATAGTGGCCCCATAAATATATGTACATTTAAGCCACGCTTAAAAATGTATGGATGTCATTGATATTTTGTAGTCTAATTCAAAGTAGCAAACAAATTATGCTAACCAGTAGGGCTGTCAAATAAAAATTTGAATATTCATTGAATTTAAGAAAAAAATTCAAATCTTGGAGCGTGCCAAGCACTAACGATGACATCAGATCGATAGCATTCTTGCCCTAAATAAAGAGGCTAGACAGTGCAACAACTACAGTTTAACAGAAACATGTATTTCAAGATGGTTTTTAAAGTTCTTTTAAATGAGACACAACATCTAAAAAAACAGCACTCCTTCACGAGACGCTGAATAAACATAAACAAAAACAAAGCAAAGCTTAGACGTTCATCTAGTGTAAATTTAAATAGAAAAACAAATGGATTGTTGCCAAAGTGTTTGGTGTGAACAGCTGCTTACTGTAGGTGGAGGTCTTTGGCCATTGCTTCTTGCTCTCTTTTTCAAATTAAGCAATGACTTTTTTAAAGGCTTTGTCAGGAAAGATGTTCAACTTGGAAATGTGTCTCGAGATTCTCTCGTTCTGTTCCATTCTGTTGTTTTCCGTCTGATTGAACAGCCCCTGGCCTGGGCTCATAATGTGAGCCGCTTCACCTCCAAGTTTAGCCGAATACCACTGCTATCTGTTAATATTGCTACTCTACATTCAACTGTACTGAATAAAAAACAATATGGTATTTCTCTGTTATTATAGCTTGTGTCTGGGGTAGAATACTGTGGCATCAGTATTCACATGAAGTGTAACATCATGTGAACTGTCAATGGATGTGTCCCCACCTCCCCCTCATTTTACTTTTGACTTAACATTTGAAAATATGGACAGACAAACATTTTATTTTATGCACACTAGTTGAAAATTAAATGCTCTTTTTTTTTTTTAACAGCAAGGAAAGTTCTTTGCAATAATATACACGATGCTGTATGGTTTATGTATACAATGCTCCCTCTTGTGGACTAAGAAAAAAATGTCAATTTTAAAATCAGCTGACTTAATTCAAATTGAACTCAAATTTTGAAAAAAATTGAATTTGGTTTCTCTTCCCAATTGACAGCCCTACAAACCAGGGCTTTAAAGCCCTTGATTATATTTTGCATTAGCCCTTATGAAAATTCACCATAGTTTTATATATGTATATGTGTGTATATATATATATATATATATATATATATATATATACAGTGAGGAAAATAAGTATTTGAACACCCTGCTATTTTGCAAGTTCTCCCACTTGGAAATCATGGAGGGGTCTGAAATTGTCATCGTAGGTGCATGTCCACTGTGAGAGACATAATCTAAAGAAAAAAAAAATCCAGAAATCACAATGTATGATTTTTTAACTATTTATTTGTATGATACAGCTGCAAATAAGTATTTGAACACCTGAGAAAATCAATGTTAATATTTGGTACAGTAGCCTTTGTTTGCAATTACAGAGGTCAAACGTTTCCTGTAGTTTTTCACCAGGTTTGCACACACTGCAGGAGGGATTTTGGCCCACTCCTCCACACAGATCTTCTCTAGATCAGTCAGGTTTCTGGGCTGTTGCTGAGAAACACGGAGTTTGAGCTCCCTCCAAAGATTCTCTACTGGGTTTAGGTCTGGAGACTGGCTAGGCCACGCCAGAACCTTGATATGCTTCTTACAGAGCCACTCCTTGGTTATCCTGGCTGTGTGCTTCGGGTCATTGTCATGTTGGAAGACCCAGCCTCGACCCATCTTCAATGCGCTAACTGAGGGAAGGAGGTTGTTCCCCAAAATCTCGCAATACATGGCCCCGGTCATCCTCTCCTTAATACAGTGCAGTCGCCCTGTCCCATGTGCAGAAAAACACCCCCAAAGCATGATGCTACCACCCCCATGCTTCACAGTAGGGATGGTGTTCTTGGGATGGTACTCATCATTCTTCTTCCTCCAAACACGGTTAGTGGAATTATGACCAAAAAGTTCTATTTTGGTCTCATCTGACCACATGACTTTCTCCCATGACTCCTCTGGATCATCCAAATGGTCATTGGCAAACTTAAGACGGGCCTTGACATGTGCTGGTTTAAGCAGGGGAAACTTCTGTGCCATCCATGATTTCAAACCATGACGTCATAGTGTATTACCAACAGTAACCTTGGAAACGGTGGTCCCAGCTCTTTTCAGGTCATTGACCAGCTCCTCCCGTGTAGTTCTGGGCTGATTTCTCACCTTTCTTAGGATCATTGAGACCCCACGAGGTGAGAACTTGCATGGAGCCCCAGTCCGAGGGAGATTGACAGTCATGTTTAGCTTCTTCCATTTTCTAATGATTGCTCCAACAGTGGACCTTTTTTCACCAAGCTGCTTGGCAATTTCCCTGTAGCCCTTTCCAGCCTTGTGGAGGTGTACAATTTTGTCTCTAGTGTCTTTGGACAGCTCTTTGGTCTTGGCCATGTTAGTAGTTGGATTCTTACTGATTGTATGGGGTGGACAGGTGTCTTTATGCAGCTAACGACCTCAAACAGGTGCATCTAATTTAGGATAATAAATGGAGTGGAGGTGGACATTTTAAAGGCAGACTAACAGGTCTTTGAGGGTCAGAATTCTAGCTGATAGACAGGTGTTCAAATACTTATTTGCAGCTGTATCATACAAATAAATAGTTAAAAAATCATACATTGTGATTTCTGGATTTTTTTTTTTTTTTAGATTATGTCTCTCACAGTGGACATGCACCTACGATGACAATTTCAGACCCCTCCGTGATTTCCAAGTGGGAGACCTTGCAAAATAGCAGGGTGTTCAAATACTTATTTTCCTCACTGTGTATATATATACATATATATATATATATATATACACATACACACATACATATATATATATATATATATATATATATATATATATATATATATATATATACACATATACGTATATATATATATATATATATATATATACACATATACGTATATATATATATATATATACATATATATATATACACTACCGTTCAAAAGTTTGGGGTCACTTACTCATTCTTTATTTATTTATTTATTTCACATTTTAGAATAATAGTAGTCAGCAAAACTATGGAATAATAGAAATGGAAATATGGGAATTATTTTGTGACCAAAAAATCCAAAATAAATCCAAAACTATGTAATATTTTAGCATCTTCAAAGTAGTCACCCTTTGCCTAGATTTTGCAGACATGTACTCGTGACATTTTCTCAACCAACTTCTTGAGGAATCACCCCGGGATGCTTTTTAAACAGTATTGAAGGAGTTCCCATCTATGTTGGGCACTTATTGGCTTCTTTTCTTCATATTTTGATCCAAGTCATCCATTTCAAAAACTTTTTTTTTTTTTAGGAAATTTTAGATTTGTAATTAAATAAATGTATATGTTTTGGCAGAATAATATTTTGTCTACAAAGTTAATTTCAAACTTTTAAGCATACACCTTCAGATCAAAAGATTTTTAAGATCATGAGAAACATTTCAGACAAGTGACCCCAAACTTTTGAACGGTAGTGTATATATACGTATATATGTATATATATATATATATATATATATATATATATATATATATATATATATATATATATATATATATATATATATATATACGTATATATATATATATACGTATATATACGTATAAATATATATATACGTATATATATATATATATATACGTATATATATATATATATATATATATATATATATATACATACGTATATATATATATATACGTATATATATATGTATATGTATATATACGTGTATATATATATATATATATATATATATATATACGTATGTGTGTATATATATATATATATATATATATATATATATATATATATATATATATATATACGTGTGTATATATATATATATACGTGTATATATATATATATATATATATATATATATATATATATATATATATATATATACACATACGTATGTATATATATACATACGTATGTATATATATATATATATATATATATATACGTGTGTATATATATATATATATACGTGTATATATATATTTATACGTATATATATATATATATATATATATATATACGTATATATATATATATATATATATATATATGTATATAAATATATATATATATATATATATATATATATATATATATATATATATATATATGTATATATACGTATATGTGTGTATATATATATATATATATATATATATATATATACATATACATATACATATACATATGTGTGTGTGTGTACAGGTGCTGGTCATATAATTAGAATATCATCAAAAAGTTGATTTATTTCAGTAATTCCATTCAAAAAGTGAAACTTGGATATTATATTCATTCATTACACACAGACTGATATATTTCAAATGTTTATTTCATTTAATTGTGATGATTAAAACTGACAACTAATGAAAATCCCAAATTCAGTATCTCCGAAAATTACAATACTACTTAAGACCAACACAAAAAAAGCATTTTTAGAAATGTTGGTCAACTGAAAAGTATGAACATGAAAAGTATGAGCATGTACAGCACTCAATACTTAGTTGGGGCTCCTTTTGCCTGAATTACTGCAGCAATGCGGCGTGGCATGGAGTCGATCAGTCTGTGGCACTGCTAAGGTGTTAAGAGAGCCCAGATTGCTCTGATAGTGGCCTTCAGCTCTTCTGCATTGTTGGGTCTGGCGTATCGCATCTTCCTCTTCACAATACCCAATAGATTTTCTATAGGGTTACGGTCAGGCGAGTTTGCTGGCCAATTAAGAACAGGGATGCCATGGTCCTTAAACCAGGTACTGGTAGCTTTGGCACTGTGTGCAGGTGCCAAGTCCTGTTGGAAAATGAAATCTGCATCTCCATAAAATTGGTCAGCAGCAGGAAGCATGAAGTGCTCTAAAACTTCCTGGTAGACGGCTGCGTTGACCTTGGACCTCAGAAAACACAGTGGACCAACACCAGCAGGTGACATGGCACCCCAAACCATCACTGACTGTGGAAGCTTTACACTGGACATCAAGCAACGTGGATTCTGTGCCTCTCCTCTCTTCCTCCAGACTTTGGGACCTTGATTTCCAAAGGAAATGCAAAATTTACTTTCATCAGAGAACATAACTTTGGACCACTCAGCAGCAGTCCAGTCCTTTTTGTCTTTAGCCCAGATGAGACACTTCTGACACTGTGTCTTGTTCAAGAGTGGCTTGACACAAGGAATGCGACAGCTGAAACCCATGTCTTGCATACGTCTGTGCGTGGTGGTTCTTGAAGCACTGACTCCAGCTGCAGTCCACTCTTTGTGAATCTCCCCCACATTTTTGAATGGGTTTTGTTTCACAATCCTCTCCAGGGTGCGGTTATCCCTATTGCTTGTACACTTTTTTCTACCACATCTTTTTCTTCTCTTTGCCTCTCTATTAATGTGCTTGGACACAGAGCTCTGTGAACAGCCAGCCTCTTTAGCAAAGACCTTTTGTGTCTTGCCCTCCTTGTGCAAGATGTCAGTGGTCATCTTTTGGACAGCTGTCAAGTCAGCAGTCTTCCCCATGATTGTGTAGCCTATAGAACTAGACTGAGAGACCATTTAAAGGCCTTTGCAGATGTATTGAGTTAATTAACTGATTAGAGTGTGGCACCAGGTGTCTTCAGTATTGAACCTTTTCACAATATTCTAATTTTCTGAGATACTGATTTTGGGGTTTTCATTAGTTGTCAGTTATAATCATCAAAATTAAAAGGAATGAACACTTGAAATATATCAGTCTGTGTGGAATGAATGTATACATTATACAAGTTTTACTTTTTGAATGGAATTACTGAAATAAATACACTTTTTGATGATATTCTAATTATATGACCAGCACCTGTATACACTCACCTAAAGGATTATTAGGAACACCATACTAATACTATGTTTGACCCCCTTTCGCCTTCAGAACTGCCTTAATTCTACGTGGCATTGATTCAACAAGGTGCTGAAAGCATTCTTTAGGAATGTTGGCCCATATTGATAGGATAGCATCTTGCAGTTGATGGAGATTTGTGGGATGCACATCCAGGGCACGAAGTTCCCGTTCCACCACATCCCAAAGATGCTCTATTGGGTTGAGATCTGGTGACTGTGGGGGCCATTTTAGTACAGTGAACTCATTGTCATGTTCAAGAAACCAATTTGAAATGATTCGAGCATTGTGACATGGTGCATTATCCTGCTGGAAGTAGCCATCAGAGGATGGGTACATGGTGGCCATAAAGGGATGGACATGGTCAGAAACAATGCTCAGGTAGGCCGTGGCATTTAAACGATGCCCAATTGGCACTAAGGGGCCTAAAGTGTGCCAAGAAAACATCCCCCACACCATTACACCACCACCACCAGCCTGCACAGTGGTAAAAAGGCATGATGGATCCATGTTCTCATTCTGTTTACGCCAAATTCTGACTCTACCATCTGAATGTCTCAACAGAAATCGAGACTCATCAGACCAGGCAACATTTTTCCAGTCTTCAACTGTCCAATTTTGGTGAGCTCTTGCAAATTGTAGCCTCTTTTTCCTATTTGTAGTGGAGATGAGTGGTACCCGGTGGGGTCTTCTGCTGTTGTAGCCCATCCGCCTCAAGGTTGTGCGTGTTGTGGCTTCACAAATACTTTGCTGCATACCTCGGTTGTAATGAGTGGTTATTTCAGTCAAAGTTGCTCTTCTATCAGCTTGAATCAGTCAGCCCATTCTCCTCTGACCTCTAGCATCAACAAGGCATTTTCGCCCACAGGACTGCCGCATACTGGATGTTTTTCCCTTTTCACACCATTCTTTGTAAACCCTAGAAATGGTTGTGCGTGAAAATCCCAGTAACTGAGCAGATTGTGAAATACTCAGACCGGCCCGTCTGGCACCAACAACCATGCCACGCTCAAAATTGCTTAAATCACCTTTCTTTCCCATTCTGACATTCAGTTTGGAGTTCAGGAGATTGTTTTGACCAGGACCACACCCCTAAATGCATTGAAGCAACTGCCATGTGATTGGTTGATTAGATAATTGCATTAATGAGAAATTGAACAGGTGTTCCTAATAATCCTTTAGGTGAGTGTATATGTATATATATGTGAAAATGTGTATATATGTGTGTATATATGTGTGTGTATGTGTGTGTGTATATATATATATATATATATATATATATATATATATGTGTGTGTGTGTATGTGTATATGTATATATGTGTGTATATATATATGTGTGTGTGTGTGTATGTGTATATGTATATATATGTGTGTGTGTGTGTGTGTGTGTGTGTGTATATGTATATGTATATATATAGAGAGAGAGAGAGAGAGAGAGAGAGAGAGACACAATCAGTCTGCTCTTATAATCCAAACAGAATGATAGAGGGATTTCACCTGACTAGTACTCGTTCACACTTTCCCAGGTGCTGCTGATATGATTAGTGAAATAATGTTAGCTGGACATTTTGTGCCAATGAAGCTTTTTGCGATTATTTAAAATGCATCAATCACTCTGCACAATAATCTAGAAACAATGTTAATCAACACCACAACAAAAGCAGAAAACTGAAGCAGAAAACTTTGTGAAACTAAATTTATGTCACTGCCAGTGCTTTTGGCCACGGCTGCAATCCAGCACCATCTTTTCCAGGGAAGTCCCTGCATTTTCCAGCAGGGCAACTTCAAACCACATACTGCCTAGATTTCTAGTGCATGACCGTGTAAGCAGAGTGTGTGTGCTAGATTGGCCTGCCCACAGTCCTGACCTGTCTCCAAATGAGAATTTGTGGCGCATTATGAAGCACACCATACGGCAACAAAGACTCTGTACAACTGTGCAGCTAAAGACCAACATAATGGATGTCTGGGGATGACTGGAAAAAATTTTAAATTAAAATTTCTAAACTTAACAAACTTGTGTCTTCAGTGCCCAAATGCTTAAGTGTTATTAGAACAAATGGTGATGTTTCATAGTGGTAAACACTCGACTGGCCCAACTTTTATGGAGCATGTTGCAATTATCTGATTTGAAATTACTGTACATTTAAAAAAACAAACTATGAAACTCACAAGGAAAAACATCATATGTGTAGTTGTAGTGCTTTCAATTTAGCAAAGTGCTAATATAATTTACAGATCATTATCACCCTTTTTGTTTTTATTAGCATTTTTCATACCGTCTCGACATTTTCTGATCGGGGTTGAATGTTTTATTTGATATTCAAAATAATGGTTTAATGGAAGTTAATCTACAGTTTAAGCAGAAATAATGGTGTGCATGATTAACTAATTATTAGACTCGCAAGGAATTAAGAACACATTACTAAACTTCATCAAAGTGTCATCTGCAAGCAATTGATGCCAAATCTTTTCTCAGAACTAACTTAAAGGGATTGTTCATCCAAAAATGAAACTTCTCTCATTTACTCACTCTCATGCCATACCAGATGTGTATGACTTTCTTCTGCTGAACACAGACAAAGATATTTTAGAAGCATTTCACAGCTCTGTAGGTCCATACATTTCATGGTAGCCAGAATTTGCATTCTTCATGCATATCACCACCTATTGTGTAAGGAGAAGAATTTATAGTTAAAAAGGACTTTCATATTAATCTGTTTCTCATGCACACATATATGTCGCCTCTGTAGATATAGATTTGACCACTAGAGTCTTGGTCACAATTCACTTTTCCCTACCATTTTTGAATTTACTTTAAATATACTGGTTTCAAGGTGATTTTTGTGGATTTATGAAGTCAATTTCCCTCAAGTTCACAGAGTAAGAGTAGCAGAGTAACTAGGTTAACTATGGTTAAGTCTGACAGGTTTAAAATTTTCAAATAGATTTAGTCTAAATTTTGAACAGTAGGGTTGTTTAATTTTTTATAATTTGCAACCTAAAAAAAAAAAAAAAAAAAAAAAATTGTTTTGTGAAATGTTTTGAAAAGTGCATTTGTGCTACATTTCCTTAAAAACATACCATTTGGTGTGGTATTTTATCTAAAGCAAAGCTAAATTATAAATTTTTCCGTATACATTTTGCGGACCACCGGATCTGGTCAGTAAACTTTAAACAAATGTGATTTTACCTAGCTGGATAACGGTGTTATCCTTTATTCTCAAGTCTGCATGAGGGGCGCAGTTGTGTCAGGAAACACCCTCAGTGACGGAGTCGCGCGCCGTGTTGAGAGAGAGAGGAGAGAGAGGCGCCTGATGGAGGTGGAAGTGATTAGAATGCTTATAAGCTGAGACAAAATGTAAAAAAAAAAAAAAAAAAAAAAAAAAAACATTTGGCTATATCTATTTATGATAAATTTAACACCGTTTCGTTGTAACCTAAAGATCCGAAAGCGGGAAATATCAGCAAGAGCATTATGTTAGTGAGCCTTTATCGACGAATCGATAGGATGCTCACGCGACAAACGTATGGCTTAACGTAAACACGCTAGTCGTGTGCGAAGAAGATAGTGTGTACTATAGGTGGTTTGAATCAAGGAAGAGGGCTTCTCTCTTGAATGGGCATGTTTTGAGAGGTGTGGTGGAGGGATGAAGGCGGTGTTTGCATCCAGACGGCAGCGGGTCTTCTATCGGCTCTTTATATGTGCTGTCGGGCTCATCGCCGTCACCTGCTTTGCTCAAATTCTTCATGTAACAGGTGCGTTTCTCGAATAGCACGAGTGAATCTAATGAATTTAGTAGATATCGATATTTATTTCGTTAAATGTTCGTTAAATTTACTCTTGATATGTGGTGAGTGATGTAAGCTATCTTACGTCAATTTTAGAATTTTTTTATTTTTTTTTAAGTCTTTTTTTTAAGCGAAGACTCTTCAATGTGGAGGAGATGTGGAACATTCTTGAGTTCTTTGTGCTATTTGTTATTCAACAAAACGGATGTGTTTGTGAATCTACAATGTGAGCAGCAGTAATTGTGTTCATGGTCAGACCTTATTATTAGACTCACGAGGAATGAAGAACATGTTACTGAACTTCATCATTTGAAAGCATCAGGTGATCCTTCAGTCTTCTGAAACACCCAAAAAGCTTAACTGGGAGAGCAGCAGGGACTAAACGAACAGCAGGAGTGGCAGACCATGGCAGGCACATAATTGCCTGTCTTTAAAGGGCATCGCTGTGACAGCAGCTTCAGCCTGACATATTGGACCGTGACCTCCCCAGCACATCTACAGCATTGTTACCTGGACATGACACCTGTGTCTCAGGTCTTCACTATTACTCATCTTCAGATGCTGAAGGGTTAGGATGAGCAGGGCTTTGGAAGTTCATCAGACTTAAGAGAAGATTGGTTCAGTTCATTTAATCAGCACAGATGCTAACCTTGCAGTGTTTTTATGGGGTATTTTAGGTGCTTATATATAGAGCAGTAAAAAGGCTTTAAATAGCTCTTTTATGGCACTTGAATGAGCAGGATGGGAATGATATGTTTAGGTTTAAATTAAGATTAAGGACTGAAGTCAGTAATGAGCTGTAACAGGGGTGACATGCCTGTGGGTGCTGAAACATTCTGTTGAAGAGCACAAACAGATGCTGACGGAGACGAGTAGGGAAAGAAATATGTACAATGTGACCTGCTTCTTTTGTGTGATCTTTTTTGCTTGTCGCTTATAATTTGATCTTCTCGCAGTGCCTTTAACTTTTCTAGCTTTGCCTGTGTGAGTAATTAGTTCCCTTGGGAGGCTGAGTCTGAATGTTAAACAGCTTCTAAAATGTGCCATTGGAATCAACAGCTAAATGAACTTGAGAATTTTTAGTAACTTGAGCTTTTACTTCATACCCTGTACGCATGTTAAGTATTTTGCAGGTTTTGACACAGATCTACAGATGTGTCAACATCTGCGATGTCTTGGATCATCACTTGACCACTTTGCACTTGTTGATGATCGAAAAAAGGATAATTAGGCAATTCACCGAAAAATTATATCTTGGTTACTATTATGCATTAATTACACATTCTGGAATGTTATTTATCTCCACCATTGTCTTAAAGGGATAATTTTAAAATGGGAAGTCTGTCAATATTTATTCTTCTGTGTACACTGAAAACCCTGTTAAGTTGACTATTCAGTTGATTGAGTAAACTTTGTTACCTTAATTGAATTGAGTAATGGCATCTCCAAAACTTGTGTAATTAAGTTCACTTAACTTTGTGTGCACATAGAATGAACTTAACTAGTGAAGTTAGTGTAAGTAGATTTAAGTAGACAACTCAGATTTGCTATTTAAATGTTATTGTTTCAACTTAATTATTTTAATTGAATGGACATCTTTAGGTCATACAATAACACATCTTAAAAAAATGAAGATTTATTCTAGGTCAATCATTAAATAAATGTATTTCTCCACAGAAATGCGTAGACACTTCACTTGCACATGCAAAAGATAATGTTAACCGGGTACAACTTGACCAAAGGGGACACAGACCACCCTAATGGTGACATCACATGAAACATATTTGCATCGAAACAACACATAAATAACAATAGATCTAAAACCTCTGAATTCTTAATAACAACTATGTAAATGCCCCCCTTTGACCAAGAAATCATCATTAAATAATTCAAGCGCAAGGCATTGTGGTAATTCCCCTTAGCCTCAATTTTGTACTCAATAGTTTAGTTATTGACACTTGAAATCTTAAGTCTATTGTTTTTCTACAAAAATAAGTTCAAGCAACTAAGATTATGAGCCCAAAACTTGAAAACATTTTTACAGTGTAAAACAAAAGGCGAGGTTTGGAAGAATGTTAGCCTCAGCTGTGTTGGGTGTATCCAATTACAAAGTAGTTAAAAAAATTACAGTTACTTTTAAAGTTGTTACTTTTAAGGGCATTACCTGCACTAAAATAGTATGTGTAATACAATATGAATTCATATGTACATCTGTTAGCATTTCTGTGACAGCTGAAAGATGTGCGACAATTGTTTTTTGAAAACCAAAACCTTTCTAGGAAAAAATATTTAGAAAGTAACTTAAGTAAAATAATTAGTAATGTGACAAATTTTTATATGAAGTAATCAGGAAAGTAATCTGATGACATTTTTGATGTGGAGATTATTAATTTGTAGTGGATTACTTATTTTTAATAATTTGTCCAGCATTGATCCTCAGTCAACATTCATTGTCATTGCATCTTTCTTGAAAGTAAATAAAAGTAAAAGCTTACTGAAGCTGTCAGTCCTTTACATTCTGCCTAATATATTATATTTGGAGCAGTTATATTTGGAACTGATTCATTTGCATATGCAAATGAGAACTATCTTTGTCATTTGGTTCTTGGCTAAACCACACCCTCTCTGGGCTCGCATCCATTTCCACACCACTCATTAATCACTGCTTTTGGATCAGGTTTCCATGGAAACTTGAAAGGAGGAGAGAGAACCTTCTGATTGCCTTGATCTTTTGCCTTTTCTAAATCATTTGGATTTTATGTTTGATAGATATTTGTGGATTGGCTATAGAGCTGTGGTCATATTTGTATTTGTTATTTAGTGTTTTTAAATTAATAATTTATACAGTGGGAGTCCAAATTGAAAATCTAGGATAGAAAGATTTATGATTTTGAAAAATGTAAAAATAAGGTACATTATGATAGAAAATGAAATTATTATAAGACTTCTGCACTTTATTAGTCAATTATAAATGAAGCATTTGTTTGACACGTACAATGTTACCTACTTTTTACAAAAGGTACTGCAAGATTTCACTGTTTTCATTTAAGCATACAAGATGCTCTTTAGAACATTCTTAAATCATGCTAGGATAACATGAATCATCAGGTATTTCAAGTCCTGAATTTCTCATTTGTAATGAAAATAAAATGTATTAGATTATAAAAAAGCAAAATAGAAGCATTTTCACTGGTGGTTTAAGACATTTAGGCCCCACTATATATCATTTAGTATATTTTGCCTGGAGTATCTTTATGACCAGTGCAATGACTTTAATAGAAACCTAAAAATTGTTGTTGTTTTGTTTTGTTTTTTGACCATTTTGGCCTTTTAAGTAAAAAGACAATGTTATATTGTATGTATTATGCATTCTTACAGCCAATTCCAAAGAGTATTCTGAGCTTATCGGGGCCCGGCGTAAACTAACCCAGCAGAGTGTAGAGGAGAACCACACATCAAGCACACCTAGAGCCGGTAAGTGAAACCTAGAGCATCTCTCTCTCTCTCCATCGCTCCCTCTTTTTTTCGCCTGCCTGTTTCTATCACATTCCTCCGTATCGCGCCATCTTTCCCCCTGCCTCTTCATTCTGTGAAATGATGCAGGCAGGTGCCCTCTTCATCGACGAGCCCCCTTTGAGGCTTGTGTTACTAAGCAACAGAATCCCTAATTTCAGAACAGCGGATGGTCTTTTTTAAGCATTCAAAGTGTGGCACTTTAGATAAATATGTCACATGCCCTTTTTCCTCCAATCAAGTCCACAAATCACTCTCACACAAAGGTGTTTCTCTTTTTAATTTATTTTCCTTTTTCTCTCATATTCTCCAACTCACATGAGTTACATAAAGATATGCTTGTGTGCTGAAAATATAAAAGCATGTGACAAATCTGACCTTGCACAACCCAGACAGATTATCTCATATTTAGCATTTGTTCAAATCTCTTGAGTCTGTTAACCTTATAATAGCCTACCTTAGTCAATTTAATCATTTAATCATAATCATTTAATCATTTTTAGATCATATTGCAATGCATAGTTAATATTTCCAATGATAATTTACATGCAGTTTTTTGTGACCATTAATATAGTCCATATTATTTAGAAAATGCAGTATATAACAACCAATCAATGTCCATTGTTCTAGTTCACTCAAAAATGAAAATTCTCCTATATTTACTCAACCTCATGCCATCCCAGATGTGTATGACTATTTCTTCTGCTGAACACAATGAAGATTTTTAGAACAATATCTCAGCTCTTTAGGCCCATACACTGCAAGTAAATGGTGGCCAGAAATCAAAAAGCTCCAAAAAAGGAGATAAAGTCAGCATAAAAGTAATCTGTTAGACTCCAGTAGATTAATCAGTATCTTCTGAAGCAATCCAGTTGGTTTTGGCTGATAACAGTCAAAAATGTAACTCCTTTTTCACTGTACATCTTGCCATTGCAGTCTCTAGGCAAGATTGTAATTTTAATCTTGATTACACTTTGTAGTGCTTCATGCAAACGCAGGGCACAAGATGGCACTATAGGTGTAATCGCCATGTAGACTGCAGTCAAGATTTACAGTGAAATTGGAGTTATATTTTGGTCTGTTTTCATCCAAAAGGAAACTGAATTGCTTCAGAAGACCTTGATTAAACAATTGGAGTCTTATGGATTAACTTTATGCTGCCTTTATGTGCCTTTTGGAGATTTTAGAGTTCTGGTCACCATTCACTTGCATTGTATGGACATAAAGAGCTGAGATGAGGGTGAGTATATAATGAGAGAATTTTAATTTTGGGGTGAAATATCCCTTTAACTGACCATGTTCATTTTTACTGATCTGTTTCCTACTGAACAGCTTTATTTAGCATGAGACATCATTCTATAATAATTTTTTAGAATGTACTCGAAATATGAAGCTTTATTTGTACATAAGTACATTTCTGTAGCTCTGCTTGTGGGGGGAACCCTCGTTCAATGACGTGCATTCATTCCATGCTTGACAGAACACAACCAATGTAAGTGTCTAAAATGATTGTGCAGAGTTCAGCTGAATGATAAAGTATCCTCTTTTTAACCTAATGCTGATGATTTTAATATATGAAGCAAGATGTCTACTTAAATAATGAAAAATGACCACAAATCTAACAACAAAGCTGAAATTAAAGTTTGCAGTTTACCTGTCAATCAGACATGCTTGGAACTTGTGTTTGATGCTATAGAAACAATAATAAGCTGTGGGTGCGTTTTCTCAGAATCATCACTGGTCGGTAGAAAGAAAAAGAAACAAAACTGTACTGCTTTATTTGAATGAAAATAAGATAAATGTTCTCACATCAGACAGAATAACATTATTAAGAATAATGAATAAATAAAATCAACTAATTTTTCTGTTTTAAATATCCTGATGGTAGTATTGTAAGAAACAACCCTACTCACAAATGCACTGTTTGAACAAAGAAAAACTTCAATTAAGCCCTATAATTATAGCGATTTATTGCAACATGAAGTGATTTATAAGCAACAAATAAATAAATCCTGGAGTTTTCAATCACCAATGAAGACAATGAGAGTCAGCGAAAGAGAACAAACAGGGAAGTTTTTTACTATTTAGTGAAGACAAGTTAATTTAGGAGTAGTTGAGAAAGTATTGATTGATTCATTTTTTATTAAATGTATCGGTAACTCATTTAAATCATGGTATATGTCAATTTCTACATATTATGTCAGCCTCACCTAAAACCTTTGTGATAATTAATTATTTATTAATCTTACTTATTTAAAAACAATAAAACTGCTAATAATAACTGAGAACATTGTCTTAAGATGTGGAAGGAGAAAATTAAGTCATATGTTGTTCATGCTTTTATTTAGCACATTTTGAAGTTTGCGTATCCCCTGAGAAACATTGCTAGATAAAGGAAAGGAAAATGGATAATCCACAATATTACACATACACATTTATTACACTTACACATGTCATACATGCAACCTTAAAGCTTTTCTCAGTTTTGTTCCACATAGTGCTGGTAGTAACAGATTACATGTAAACTGGATTACATAATCAATTACAAAAATCAAGTGCTTGTAATTGGATTCAAATGCTGTTTGTCAGAATTGCTGAAACACTTTCATGGGATTGCATGAGGGTGAGTAAATAATGAGAGTATTTTCATTTTTGGTGGAACTATATCTTTAAGGGCTGAAGTATTTCTAGTCCTCTGATTTAAGGATTTAACTAGACCTTTTTTCCTGGCATCATTGCACTATTACAGATTAGCTAAAAGGATGGTCAATTTAATTGGCACTTAGATACCAAAGACAAAAGCTTCTTAACCATAAGTTAAATGGTACACAGTCTCTGATAATGGAGCTATACCAATGAAGTGAGAAAGCACATTTTATTTTTTCTACAAGTAACACAAACTTTTCTTTGCCTTTTAAAGGTTTTTTATATTTCCCAGATTACATATATATGGAAGTATATGGTTATGCTTTTCCCCAGAATGTCATTTAAAATACTTAGGCCAATAGAAACTCAATACACAGAATTGTACTTTCATAGTCACTGCATTGTCTGACAGGGAAAAAATGCTTTCCTTAATGGAAGTCTGTTTTTCCGTTCTCTGAATCCACCTTTGGTTCTGGGATGGGTAAGTTAGTGTCATTGTAGTTTGATATGATACGGTTAGCATAAGATATGGTTGAGAAGGTTTAGTAGGTGGAAAGCTTGGGTCATATTGTATATAAAGGGATTCCAGAATATTTTTAGCCTTTCTCTAGAGATTGCATATTTTCAGTGTCCACTTATATTCCTAATGGTCTTCTCACTCATCCTCCTAGCTATCCATGAATTTCCACAAGATATCTTCACTAAGGACCAGAGGAGGCATGGGGCAGTTCTTCTGCACGTGTTTTGTGTGAGTAGGAAAAAGTATCATGAAGAATATAATAGGAGCTTTGTGATGATGAATGACCATATTGTACAAGTGTACTTTTGTCAATGTTTTTTAGTTTGAATAAAAACTATATTTGTAGGACCATTTTTTTTGTTATTTCCTCTTGAATCTGTATAGCTTATATTTGGTTTAGAGGCCATACAATGTTGAAGTGCCAGATGTGGATGCATTGTAATATTTCAAATAATAATAATAAAAGTATAAAATACTTTTAAAAAAATGAAATAGCTTAGCCTTAAGTAAGACTGCTATTGGTCTGAATTGTATGATGATTTTTCTAGTTTTTTAGATTACATTTTAAACAGTTTTTGTGTGACACTGCTGATAAACAAATATACATCTGCTAATCTGTCTCCCATGTGCTTTTGTGACCACAGGCAGTTTACATGTTCTATGCCCTTGCAATTGTCTGTGATGTCTACTTTGTGCCCTCTCTGGAAAAAATCTCTGAGGTGAGAGTTTGTTCTTTATGACAGTAAGTTTAATGGTATTAGGAAATTTCAGCCCATGTTCTGAGCTAGTGCTTGTATTTTCAGAACCTGCACCTTAGTGAGGATGTTGCAGGTGCCACCTTCATGGCAGCAGGCAGTTCCGCCCCTGAACTTTTCACCTCTTTGATTGGTCAGTATAAATTTCCTCCAGCAATGAATGTCAATACACTGTTGTCAGTAATTTGTCAATAAAGTTTCTTTTCATACCAGGTGTGTTCATCACCAAGGGAGACCTGGGGGTGGGTACTATTGTGGGATCAGCTGTCTTCAACATCCTGGTCATCATTGGAGTTTGTGGCATATTTGCTGGACAGGTACAGTACTATGGCTCATGCTCAGCCTCTAAATGCATATAAAATCTTTAAATATTTATATTTATTTACTACTGACTTTCTGTTATCCCTGCTTCATAGACCATCTATTTGACATGGTGGCCGCTCTTCCGTGACTCTACATACTACATTCTGTCTGTGTTGGCTTTGATTATGGTAAGACTAAAGTAGTACTACAGAACTTTGTTTTAAAACAGCACTATTTTTGTATCTATTCTGCATTGAAATCATACTTAAGTTTATTTTTGTATATTTATTTTGTGTCTTTGACTTTCAGGTCATATATGATGATAAAATTATCTGGTAAGTGTGTCAAGAATCGTCATAGGTTTAATAAAAGGTTTAACAATGTTCATGTACTGTATGTGGACAGAGATTTATTGTGAACCATGCTTATAGCATTATGATATAATATCACTGTTACAGGTGGGAGACAATAATCCTCATATCAATGTATGGGGTTTATATCCTTATCATGAAGTGAGTACATTTTTATTTTTTAAATAGGTCTATGCTACCAGACTGAGTCTATGTTTCTCATGATCTTAAAAACCTTTTGATCTGAAAGCTTATGCTTAAATGATGCTTGAAATTACTTGCTTTGACATAACATTGTTTGAGAGAATTCCCAGAGAGTGCAGAGCTGTAATCTAGGCAAATTTTGGTAACTGAAAGACAAGATACAGTAGTTTTGATTTATTTAAAATTTTTGGTCACTGCATAATTTCCATACATCTGTTTGTGTTATTTAATAGTTTTGATTACTTTACAATTATTCTACAGTGTGGAAACAGAAATAAAATGAATCAGTGTTTTTGACTGATAAAAAGGTTCCACAGATGTCATAGACAATTATGTAATATGTGTTTGTTTGTGTTCATTTAAAGGTTTAACAGTCAGATTTGGGGCTGGGTGGAGCAAAGGTTTGGTATTCCAGGTCAGCCGTGTTTTGTGAGCAGTCTGCGCAGAGATGTGTCAGTTGGAGAGGCAAGCACACACGGTGACACCTCTATGATCCTCTTGAAGAAAGGTGTGTGTGTTATTGGAGGCTGGAGCTGTGTTGAGTATACTTTGTGGTTGTGTGAATGCATTACAGAGTATCATGCTTCTCTCTCTCAGGTCAGAATGCAAGTGGCCAGGACTCCCCGGTGGTGATGGTGGATGAGTTGATGAGTCTACACCCACACCAGTTTTCTTTCTCAGAGGCAAGCCTTCGTGTCATGATCACACCCCACTTCTCGCCCCGCACTCGTCTCAGCATGGCCGGACGCATGCTCATCACTGAGGTAATGGATGCATGCTTGCTCGCCCTCTGCAAATTTTGGGATGGGACGGCAGCAGCTCCATTTCCCAACCAAGAATAAATGATCAGTCTTTTGATGTTTGGATAATAAAATCAAATAAAATCAGTGGATTCTCCCAGTAGAAAATTGTATTGGTAAAAGGTTAATCTTTCATAACACAGGAGACTTACAGGTATAGTGAAAAATGAAAAATGAAAAATCTCCTATCATATA
This sequence comes from Moxostoma hubbsi, assembly GCA_032164185.1. Classification (NCBI taxonomy): domain Eukaryota; kingdom Metazoa; phylum Chordata; class Actinopteri; order Cypriniformes; family Catostomidae; genus Moxostoma; species Moxostoma hubbsi. The sequence goes on along the minus strand of JAVLUX010000025.1, from coordinate 15,883,884 downwards.
CTCACCCTCATGCCATCCCAGGTGTGTATGACTTTCTTTATTCTGTTGAACACAAAAGAACATTTTTAGAAGAATATTTAGGCTCTGTAGGTCCATACAATGAAAGTGAACGGTGGCCAAAACTTTGAAGGTCCAAAAATCACATAAAGGCAGCATAAAGGTAACCCATATTACTCCAGTGGTTAAATATATATCTTCAGATGTGATGTGATAAGTTTAAGTGAGAAACAGATCAATATGTATGTCCTTTTTTACTATAAATTCTCCTTCTTGCCCAGTAGGTGGCAAAAAACACAAGTGATAGTGCATCAACAAAAACAAAAGTGTCAAAATGTAAAATTTAAAGTGAATGTGGAGATTTATAGTAAAAAAAAGGACTTAAATATTGATCTGCTTCTCACGCACACCTATCATTTCACTTATGATTACAGTAAGAGTATACAGATAGTTGAGTCTTGGAAGTATTTGAAGAGAAACGTTTGAGTTCATATTGAAAACTCTTTTTAAGTTAAGGACTTTTAATTGCAGCCAATATCTTGGCAAATCTGAGCACAGTGTGAGAAATATCTTCTGTAACTCTTGAGGAGACACATGTGAGATTACGGAGGTCTTTTTGTTTTTAGGAAATCTGAGAAGCAGAAGATTCAGTTTGCTCTTATCATTTTATTGCTGTTTTGAAGAAATAATTGACATATTCCTATGGGTCATGTAATAGGACCCTACCACTTTCACTTTAACAACTGGTTGGAGGACAATTGAGCCACAGAATATCCACAGATTGTTTTATGCTTTGTGTTTAATGCTTTATTCCTTATAAATCATTCACATTACCTGCTTGTTGGCTTTACTCTTGCAGCTCTTGCATGTCATCTTTGGGAGCTTTCACACTTGGACTTTTGTTGCTCATCCGGGTTTAAGTGACGTCAAAGTTCAGTTTGTTTGGATGATTTGAATGCTTTTTTCCGAACTCCCCTTGAAAAGGTGGTCTGGACTACGGTTCATGTGAACTCCAGTACAGTTCGCTGCTGATATGAATGCAATTGTACAAAATTGCTGAAGTGAACCGATATTGATGACATGTAATGTTGAGTCTTTACAGGCTCCCGATCGCAATTAATATGGTACAATATATTTCTCATACCTGCTTGTGTCCAAATAAATTTCCTCCAGAGAGCAGCACAGATTTTTCATATCAAGGAACACTTCAGTAACAGTGCAGCTGATGTCTTCTTAAGTTGTTTCCGAGTTACAATGGTAATCAGCTGCTGCTTGTACTCATGTTGATGATGCAATCCGACTGGTGTTCGGACCCAATTAATATGATGTGAACAGAGACCAGCAGGAGCAGGGAGAGGGGGAAGCAATTGAACCAAGTGTGAAAGCACAAGAGGCCCAGATGGGCTGCACTTTACCCTGGTTATGCAATATATTCAGCTAGCCTTACTCTGAAACTCTATCCTTCCCATTTCTCATCTCGCATTGGGTCTCCTTTTCTCTAACCCCACCAAGTGTCCATTGAACATTCCTCACATCCTCCGTCTGTCTTCCACAGAGGCAGAGGCTCATTAGAAACAGGAGTCCTGGAGACAGCAGTGGCAGTGGAGCAGGGGAGACTCCTGGCCAAGATGGTCCAGCGATGGAGGGGGTTTCCTGGGGCCTTGAAAATGGAAGGACCCTTGAGAGTGAAACGCAGCCCCTGGAGGAACCCAGACTTAGGGGCCAAGGAGGAGAGCTAGAAAGGATAGCAGACACAGAGGACACACAGCCTAAAGAAGAAGAGGAAGAGGAGGAGGAAGAGGGAGATGAGGAACAACCCTTCAGGCCTCTTACTGTGCCAGGTTAGTGGATTTGGTTATAAGTAATACCAGCACATACTATTCAAATAATATGAATATGCAGAATTGTTAGAATGACAGTTTATTATGGTTCATTTGTCTTTCAAATTTTTTTACATCCTGATAAGAATAATGGTCCTAATTTGTGTCTCCTTAAGGACCATAATCCATTAGTCTGAGAGCCATTTCTAGATAATGGGGTCATGCATTTTAGATTCATGCACTAAAGTATTATGATTATAGTTAAGTGATGAGAGCTCTCAGATCTCTAGGGGCTGATGTGATTTGCAATCAGATTAACTCCATCACTGCTGATTGCTGAACAACCAAAAAATAGCTGAAAATGATAGGATGAGTGAAAATCTTATAAAGGGAAACATTAAAAAAAGAATGACAAGTAAATTGTTAATTTATTATTTTTCTAGATTCTCTCTTTACTTGTATTTTATTATCAGCATAACAAGTTTAGTTTTTACAAAGCCATACCAAGTGATCCAAGCAACCAGAGAATGTGAGAGTGAGAATGTCAGTATGTGATGTTACTGAATGCTTGGCTTTGTCTGTCTTTATGCAACTTGGTCAATGTCACAAATTTGCTTACATCCGATTGGTGACCTAGAAAGAGTGTAGAATCGTAAATATTTTTCTCAATTTCATTTAATTGTTTTAAAAATGTTACAAATCCTACAACTTTTTAATTTCCAGGTTTAAATACTAATTCTACTTTTTTTTAAATCCCAGATTTTCAATGTATTTTCAATGGACTTCTATGCAATACAGTTGTTATATCCACTGTCTCTGTCATTTAGGTGGCGATAAAGAGCCAAGTATGACATCTCACTGAAATCATGTAGAGGTGTGTATGTACTGATGATGTGCTTCTGTCCACAGAGGGGCACTGGGAGCAAGCAAAGTGGTTGTTTTCATGGCCCTTAGGCTGCCTGCTGTACTACACTGTGCCCAATTGTGCTTTTCCACGCTGGGAGCGCTGGTTCATGGTTACATTTGTGGCTTCCACACTCTGGATTGCCATCTTCTCCTACCTCATGGTGTGGATGGTAAGTGTAACCCTTAAAATCAGTGTCATTTACACTCAGCCTAGCCAATCTCATAGAATCTGAATACATAGAAGCATCTGCTCATTGACTGGATATCACTTTGAAAACAGCTTTGAAAATGATTTGTTTCAATTTGAAATTGTACTTCAATTGTACACACCTACATTGATAGGACCTACATTAACTTATTTCTTCTTTTGTTGAAGGTCACCATTATCAGTTTTACACTGGACATTCCAGATGTTATCATGGGTATTACATTTCTAGCAGCAGGCACCAGTGTCCCGGACTGCATGGCTAGTCTCATAGTTGCCCGTCAAGGTGCCAATAACCTTTCTTGACCAAAAAATATTCAGATCTGTATGTTTGAGAGTCAGATGAATGAATGTGTCTGGTGGTGCAGGTATGGGAGACATGGCGGTGTCCAACTCTATTGGCAGCAACATCTTTGACATTTTGCTGGGTCTTGGATTCCCATGGGCTTTGCGCACACTAGTGGTTGATTATGGGTCAACGGTGAGCTATTTTTTATTTATTTTTTTCTGTCTGTATTGTTTTAGCTCCCGATACATTTAAGAATAATTTTGCAAATGAGGTAATGGCGCAAACATACCCCCTAAATTAGTGCTGACAACAATTTTTGCTGTGCAATTCCCCATTTTGCAGGCTTGCTCTCAGCGCTAGGCTGTGAAGGTTGCAGCATACTTTGTACAGCATTACTCCACTGCAATCCGTGCACCTGAAATATTGTTTTTTTTTTTTTTATATCGCAAAAGTACTTGACTACACTTGACTTTTATATGTCTGGCAGTAATACTCATCATTTTATCACCATTTTATTAATAACTGCTGCTATGCATGCTAAAAAAAATATTTGTTTTCTTATGGATAAAATTCGAATAGCTCAACATTTATTGCGGCATGTAAATACTTTGTAAATACTATTATTTTGTAATATCTTAAGTGCCCAATTTATAAATATAAATCCATAGAAAGGAGGCATGTTTGTGCTACAAAAAGTAACAATGACTAAATACTGCACAACACTATTTTACTGCATTTAGCACCTGGTTAAACTGGATTGTGAATGGTTAGTTTATAAGAAGCCGTTTTTTTGCATTGAAATACCTGCCGCAAATGTTCAGTGAATTTGCCCTGTTTTAAAAAGAAAAACCGTGTTTATAAAACCTGTCTGATTAATACAAATGGAACAAATAAGATGAAACTAAATATCTAATTATCTAAAACATTCTTAATGCATTCTCTCTTGTATATTTCCTCCAGGTCTCCATTAACAGTAAGGGGCTCGTGTACTCTGTGATTCTACTCCTTGCTTCTGTTTTTCTTACTGTGAGTTCAGAATGTAGAAATGTGTCCTCAATATTTATTCGTCTATTTGTAATATGTATAAACAAAAGTGTGGACTACCTCTCACATGGGCTGTTTTCTGTCTGCAGGTACTGAGTGTGCACCTGAACCACTGGAGGCTGGACCGGAGGTTAGGCCTTGGGCTCATGTTCTTGTATGCCATCTTCCTGCTCTGCTCCATCTGCTTTGAGAAGCTCTAGATTCAACTTTGCATATTTGCTTAGCTGTAGGGTAGACCTAGATAACCATATTTTATCCCCAGTCACTGCCTTATTAGTAGCCGTTATTGCAGCCATAGATTGAGGTTAGGTTATTTAACAATATATCTGTGAACTGCTTAGTTGAGTCTGGTAGGTTACTTGCAGGCTAGTTCTAGACAAGGCTAGACAAATTAAGTTCTAGACAAATTAACTGCCAAACACGAGACTGTACTGCTTACCTGCCTCTAAGGTTTTTCTACTGAATACAGAGCTTCTTTAAGAGAACACAAATCAGTTTCAATGTGATGAATTTATATAAGGTGTATTAAATGTTTACAGCACACAGGACACTTCCTATAGCTCACCTTTTGCATATTTCTATCCTAAAATCTTATAGTCACAATCAAGCATGTTGCAAACATAAACACATGATATTGCAGAAGTGTTACTAATTTATTGCATTATTTTGCCTGATTTATTTGAGTTTTTACATCTGTAAAAATCGTGGTTTAAGAATTTTGGGATTTTCCTATTTCAGTACATTTAATAGGAATCTATTCTCTTTTGGTGTTTTGTCTTGAAAAAAAATATTCAGAAAAATATTTTGAAAGCCATTTGTTGTAGTATTACTGATTAACCAAAAATATCCCTGTCTTTGGTAAGTGGTTACATACCAAACTTACATAGTTTTATATGAAGTGCCACTTAGAAGTATCCGTTGCACATTTTGATATGTATTAGGCTAATGAAATAGTTTCTTTTGTGCCCCACTGTAACTGCAATAGATGAGAAAGTAACAATCCTTCATGGAATATTGATACTGCAGGAATACGGTTGTCTGTTATTCACAAATACCTCTATTATTAAACTGTACATAGGCCTTTATAATTTAATTAATGTAATAAGGCACCAAATTAATGAACAACACCTACCTGCGGAACGGCAGACCTTATTTGATCTTTGCATCAAATAAAAGAAAAACGCCAGATCTTAAAACTGACATACAAGCTTCCTCTGTTTGCACTAAAAATGTTTTTGGTTCATTTTGAGGTGAGGGCAAAAATGCAGCGGTGTTTTAATTGTTGTAAATTTATCTTTATATTTAATTCTAATTAAAATAAGTGCTTTATGTTTTGGTTATGTTGTGCTTTTAATGTTTTACTTTAATTGTTTTATTTTTATTATTGAGTTCAGTGTTCAACTTTAAGGCATGTATTTCTAAAAAAAAAGAAGAAAAACAATCCAGCACCAATAGTAAAAAACATTATGCTTGTGGTTTTGCAGTTCTGTTTATAATAATTAGCAAATGTAAATCATGGAAATTACATGTTTTATCAGTGAAACAACACCACACATGATAAGAAGTATTTATTGATTCAGAAATAAAATAGAGAAATAAATAGCAGATGACGTGATGTTACAGCCTGACAGAGGAAGCATGTCATGACATTGGTTAACTGAATGTTTCAGTTAACCATTTACCTGTTTTCTTTTCATTTTAGTCATGTTCAACTCATGTTGAAGCAACTTAAGGACATTATTAGTCATTATTACTATCTCAACATTTGTTGCAGTTCTGTCTATGTTCTTAAAATATATTTGTATGTTCTTGAGTGCAATAAAACAAGGTCTGTCCAAAATCTCAAGTATTGAAGTGTTACAAATAAAGTTTATATATGTGAACATTTGAAACTCTAAAGATGCTGAGTTCTTCTTTATATATTATTTATAAGGGAAATTTTAGGGTTGAGTGTTGCATAGTCTCTTGAGAACTGTTTTTACAATTTGCATTAATGGAGTAGTTCACCCAAAAATGAAAATTTAGTCATCATTTACTCATCCTCATGTCATTTCAAACCCATATAAGTTTATTTTTGTCCGTTGAACACAAAAGGAAAAAATTTTAAGATTGTAGAAACTGCTCTTTTATTCACAAAATGAAAGTGAATGGTGACTGAGGCTGTCAGTACCTACAATTGTTTGTGTTCCAATAAAACAAAAATCATATGGGTCTGGAACAACATGAAGGTGAGTAAATGATGCTAGAATTTTGATTCTTTAGGGTACTGAAGTTTAACATTTATCACTGAGGTTTAATTCATCCATTTAAGATTTAGAACCGTGTTTATCTGTTAAAACATATTAGTAAGGCCTATATTTGCATATCTTGTCTTTTGCAAAGCTTAAAGCAAACTACAGTTGCATCTTGTCATGTTATGTTAAACTTAAACTTTTACAGGTTTTATGCCTAGAGATTCATTAAAGGGAAAGTTCACCCCAAAATTAAAATGATCTCATCATTTACTCAACCACATAAACAGTTTTTTGAAGACTATTTCAGCTTTGTGGGTCCAAACAATACAAATGAATGGTGACCAGACCAGGAGCTTTAAAAGCACATAAAGAAAAAAACAAGTAATCCATAAGACTCCAGTGGTTTAATCTATATCTTCAGAAGTGATGTTATAGGTGTGGGTGAGAAACAGATCAATATTTAAGTCCTTTTTTTCCTCCAAATATCCACTTTCACTTTTACATCTGAAAGTCACATGTGTTGCCTGTTTAGTTTATTTTTCAAATCTGAAAGTGAAAGTTAAAGTGGAGATTTTGTGATTAAAAAAGGACTTAAATATTGATCTGTTTCTCACCCACACTTATATTGATTCTGAAGATATAGATTTAACCACTGGAGTCATATGGATTACTTTTATGTTTCCTTGATGTAATTTTTAGAGCAACAAAGGTCTAGCTATTATTCATTTGCATTTTTAGGACTTATTATTATAAGATATTCTTCTACAAATATTTGTTTATGTTCTGCTGTAGAAAGAAATTCGTACAAATCTGGGATGGCATGAGTGTGAGTAAATGATGAGACAATTCTTATTTTTGTGTGAAATATACCTTTAAATACAAGATTAACATTTATTTGTGCTTATTGAACTGATTAGCAGAAATCAACAATACACTTTTTTATTCAAAGGTCATTGCATTTTAAAACATTTACGTGAAATAATTTGCTTTTAAGGAAATATTTTCATTTAACTCCATCCAAAATATACTTCTCAACACACCCACCAAATCTTTCTCTTCTATAAGATGCTCACACATTTAGAAAATATGTTTTTGTTTTGTTCTTTCTTTTTTTTTTTTTGGACACAATGTTTCATCAAAGACTGTGGCAGATGCGAGATGCTGGTTGGCCCTAATACTTCCACTTGCAATTTAAGAAACTCTGAGATGCCATAATCCATCACCTTGTTGTATTTTTTTTTTGTTTCATTTGGCACAAAACCTTTGTGTTGTATTATACACCCTTCACTTTGATAAATACAGCAAAAGAGAAACCAATAGCGATGTCCCAAGTCACATGTCATGTAGTGTGTAAGGGGTCATCTTGGGATTTAATGGGTTGCTTTGAATGCCTAACCAGACAAGAGTGTCAGTATCTTCAAAAAAACTATTTCTGAATGTCATTTAGGACAGAATTGTCACGTAAACTCTTAGAAACCAAATGCTTGTAATGGACTTTGCTTGTACCATTTAATAGAGGAGTCAAGCATAATTATTAGCTGTGGCTTGGTTTTAAAAAGGGACACTAACTAAATTCTCTTATTGGGCTAATTACTGAAACATCAGACCTGATTACAGATTGAAAAGACTTAGAAATTGTGTAAAATGAGGTATGGAAAATGTGACGTCTGACACAAAGAGGATGATGTGCTGGAGTAAAAAGTGTAAACATTTGTTAGGGCTCTCTGTGCAAGCAGAGATAGGCTCTGTCTGATTTGACAATACACTCTAAATTGTGTCTATGACGAGAGTACCATCACGTCAAAACCATTAACACTGGGATGGGATGACATGAGAAGTATTGATTCCTCCAGGATAGATGGCCTCGAAAGATATAAAACTGAACATCCCATCCAGGGCAAAAGGAGTGAAGACTGGAGTCACCCAAGAATCTGTCAACATGTTGTCACTGGCACTGCTCTACATTTTGGCTGTCGTTTGCTCTGCGCATAGAACTAATGCATTGCCTTTATACTCGGACAGTGTACTGCCACAACAGGAAGGTAGGCTCAACATTGTGCTTGTGGTTCATGATTTAGTAAACTTTAACATTTTGTTAAGGCAGCGAAACTCCTGCGCAGACAACACAATAATGTTCAATGTAGGCGACATTTATTAGACATTGGGTTAATTGCTGCTGAGTTGTTTTAAAATGGTTTACATTAAAGGTGTTGTTTTTCTGTATGTTGTTTGCACAACAGAATCTCGTATTTAAATCTAAAAAACCTTTAAAAAATGACTATTGAAAAATGTGACTATTGTGTTTTGCAGAACTAATTCAGAAACTAGTTGAAGAGGTTGAGCAGGTACAGAGTAATGACATCAAAAATGTGCTCCCTGTCCTACTTCAGAGAGGTACAGACGGTACTTTTTGTTTATGTATTTTTTTTTTTACTCTGGTTTTTATTCTCTGATTTACCTTCAAACAAATAAAAAAAACATTTTGGCTTTAACTCCCTTCCCAGGTGAAAAAGAGACTTTGCAGCAAGAGAAAATAACTAACATGGTAAAATCATTCTCTTTGCACTGCATTCTTTTTTTCTTTTTTTTACTCAAAACAGTGATGCTGATTCTATATTTTAATGACCTTTGACCTCAGGTGGATGACTTAAAAGCAGTCATCTTGAAACTAGCGGCAGCTGATAACTTGCGTTCTCAAGGATATGTGCGATCTGAGCAAAACTTGCCCAAAAACAATAAGAGAGGTGAGTCTGCCTGAATTTATTAGAATCAAAACAGATGTTCTCATTTTTGCTGTAAAAAAAAAAAAAAAAAGTAATTAAAAAAAAGTGAAAATAGCCTTAACTACCATGTACTAACATTAAATACATATAAGACTAAGTATTTACTGTGTAACTAAATGTTGTTCTGCAAAATTCCCACATTTGCTACTGAGGTTGAGGTATGGGTAGGTTTAGGAGTAAGGTTGGGTTAGGGATAGGATTATGGGTTAGAGTTAGTTTTTGGGGTAAGGATTGGGTTAGGGATAAATTTAACAGTGTAATTCAATGCAAGTACTTTAAATGTAATTACAATGCAATAACATGTATATACATAATAAGTACACTGTACAAAATGGTTAAGTACACAGTAGTTAAGGCAACCTATTATAAAGTTGGTCCGACTAGTTTGCAATAACAAAAGCAATATGTAAGACAAGACCTGAAAAATTTTGACAAATTACTTATAAATATGAAATGCAGATTTTATTCAGAGTTTGTTAACAAAACACAGGCTTTAATTATATAATTATTTCATTACTAAACAGCACCTTTTCCCTTCCCAGCCTGTTTCTGGAAGTATTGTGTAACAAACTGAGTTATTCCCATGGAATGAAAGAGGACCAGCCTATCCTTACTGTACAAACACCTGAAAATCAATCTATTGTCTGCCCCATTAAATATCCAACCAACTACCCTTTGACATTGTGTATATTGCATTAAATATATGCAGCTTTCTGGAATATTAATGTATTTTTTTTATCTTAAATGAAAACTGACCTAGAACTACAACTGTAAAATAAACACAGTCTGTGTAAAACTGATCATTTCTAAGATTTGTGCTCGTCATTGTGACAAAATGCTTTTCATGTCCCGTTGATTTGGGACCACATTAACCATCCTCAATATTTTTCATCAAAGCTCTGAAAATGCTTCATTCAAAATATTCACTCAAAAGATGAAAACAATCTGGTCATATGCATACAGTATTTGTTTTATTTAAGTAAAATATAAAATAAAAGCAGTTTTATCTCTTTCTTAAACAATGGTGATGTTTATGTGACTCAATACATCTTAGTACTCAGTAACAATTAAAATAAAGCAACCATTACTGTGGAAATTGTGGCACATGACCTGTATGCTGTGCCTGATTTCACTGCTGATTGTTTTATACTGACAACACTTTTCTTATCTTTAGGGTTTTTTCAACTCATTCTTGCAATTGATTAAAAGCACATACTGTTTGTATATATATATATATATATATATATATATATATATATATATATATATATATATATATATATATATATATATACAGTATACAGATAACCGAATATATATTGTATGTAATATATAATATGCCTTACGAATTATAAAATACATATATACACTATACACATAAAGCATTTGGTATGCTGTATTTAAAGATCAAATTGACTGTAGTGCTCAAGATAATTTGCAAGGGACACTATAATCCCAAAAGCTTCCAAAATAAAGCCTCTATGGCTTGAACTAACAGTAGCATTCAATGAAAAGTACTCAATACTAGCATATCTAGGGTCCTGGAATCACAGGCACAACGAAAGTGCATTAACAAACTGTGCATGCCTTTTTTGTTGTAGATGCTATAAACTTATTTCCATGATCATAACTGTTTACATTTTTTCTACTGAATATTGCCTCCTCCAAGCCCTATATGGGAAGAATATGGGATATCGTGTTATTTCAAATGTATATAAATATTTATATCTTAAATTCACTGTTTAGTCTAAAGTTCAGTTCCTCTTGGACACACTCAGATATGCTTTCTCAATTTCAATGTCCGCTGGACAGGTCTGGCTGAATTCTTCTCTCTCATATGCATTCTGCAGGTAACGCAACACTCCAGTGAACTGAACTGGAATATCAAAATTACAGTACTTCTTAGCTGCAACCTGCAAAATCAAAGACAGATCATTTTATTTAAACACATATCTTAAAATATTGACTTAGTGTATATACCCTCTTTTAATCATATGTTTGTGCGAGTATACGCTCACTGAGCACTTTATTAGGAAGACCTGCATATTCATGTAATTTTTTATCAGCCAATCGTGTCAAAGCAGTGCAGTGCATAAAATCATGCAATTACACGTCAGGAGCTTCAGTTAATGTTCATACAAAACCATAATAATGAGGAAAAAATTTATCTCAGTGATTTCGACTGTAGCATGATTTTTGGTGCCAGACGGGCTGGTTTGAGTATTTCTGTAACTGCCGATCTCCTGGGATTTTCCTACACAACAGTCTCTTGAGTTGTGAATGGTGCCAAAAAACAAAAAAACATCCAGTGAGCGGCAGTTCTGCAGATATAAATGCCTTGTTGATGGGAGAGGTCAATGGAGAATGGCCAGACTGCTTTGAGCTAACAGAACGGCTACGGTAACTCAGATAACCACTCTGTACAACTGTAGTGAGCAGAATGGCATCTCTGAATGCACAACTAGTTGAACCTTGATGCGGATGGGTTACAACAGCAGAAGACCTTATCGGCACTTTATTAGGACCATAGTGTTCCTAATAAAGTGCTCAGTGAGTGTATTTAGTGTTTGTCTACATATACACCCCAGAAGTGTTTTTTTCCCCCTAGATTTGTGTCTTACCTTGATGACGTGCAGCTTCGGTAACAAATTGCAGTCTGCCAGTGTCAGGCGGTTGCCATCAAGAAACTTCCTTTTAGATACAGAAATGTTTTGATCTAGCTCATCCTGCAGTGGAGTATTCAGATAATCATCCAGACGCTTAAACTCTCTCAGCAAGGCTTTTTCATGGACTGAGAAGTCGAATAATAATAAAGAAACAAAAAATCAAATATTATCCGTAGTATAAAAGCATAGCAATTACTGATGCAGCAGTGGTAACTCATGTCACAACTGCATATACTGAACTATTGTGAAAAAAATCTGTTCAGACACAAACTTACAAGAATTGTTTGAGCTGTTCTTGATGAAAGCAGAGAACTTTGCAAAAATGTCAGCACCAACATCAAAAGACTCTTTGTAGCGGGGACTGAGGTGAGGATAGCTGATAGGATAAGAGAGAGTGAAATGAATATTCATAGCTTATCATCAGACACCCAAAAGATATATAGTACTGTGCAAAAGTTTTCAGCACTTGTGAAAAATGTTGCACGGTGAGGATTTCTTCAAAAATAATGTCATAAATAGTTTTCATTTAACAATTAACATCATAGAAAGTCCAGTAAACATAAAAAAGCTAAATCAATATATGGTGGGACCACCTCTGCCTTTTAGACAAGCACCAATTCTCCTAGGTACACCTGGACACAGTTTTTATTGGTTGTTGGCAGATATAATTTTCCAAGCTTCTTGGAGAAATTGCCAAAGATCTTCTATCTATTTAGGCTATCTCAGTAGCTTCTGTTTCTTCTTGTAATCTCAGACTGACTTGATGTTCAGTGGGGGGCTCTGAGGGGGCCATGAAATCTGTTGCTGGTCTCCCTGTTTTGGGAGTCTAAAATCTATATTTACTATTGACACAATAAAGCTGAAGATATAAATAACCATCTTAAGACACATGTTTTTGTGAAACATCTTATGTGCCTAAAATTTTGCACAGAACTGTACATTTAACAGCATTCATAACTTATAAATCTATGCATACAATGTATGGTACATATGCATTTGTCTTTCCTTTCATCCTGTCATGTGGTACTTGCAGTGGCAGCCTTGGATCTACTTCTACTTGATCTAACACATACAATTGACTTTCGTTGGTTTAGCCAACCAATTATTTAATTCAAAGTTAACTTAGATACATTTTAGGTAACAAAACTTTTTTTACAGTGTTGGAACAGTTCATCAAATAGGACTGCAGTAAAATCACATTATTCTGACAAACTGGATGGACTCTGTGGTTGACATTATGAATTTTGAAACAAATATCAATATCTGAAAAATATTCCACTTATGCTGAGTGATTAAAAAAGCACTATCATAGCAGTATGTCAGATCTTACTGTCTCGTACAGCCATGAGACTCGTGACAGCATTATACTAAATATTTGAGTAATGTATCCTAATGAAACAATTCCGCTTTCAAAGTAAAGTCATGTTTGTTATGGCATTACATGATCTAAAAGAAAGTATAGATGGACAATACCGGGGAGGGGCAAGGGTTGACTCCAGGAACTCTTCGATCTTAATGAAGTCAGTCTTCAGGGTGCCATTGTACAGGAGGAAAGGAGGGTTGGTACCCGGAGCTAAGTCCTTCAACTCCTCTGGCTTCCTAAAAAAAACAGGGTGGAGCAGAGAAGAGAGGGTGTAAACCACAGGGTGTGGACATTGTCAATATGAAGTAATCTATTGCATGTAGAGAGTCTTTGACTAAGACCTCCAGTGTTTAATGTTCTTTGAAACCATACACATACACACAGACCTGCTAAAAAGGGGGATTGTTCTTTTACTGGCAACAGTTCACACTGGTGGCAGAACCATTGCGATGTGTCCAGCAGGAGTCATTACACTGACGCACACAACACACACACACACAGCAACGATGGAAAGAACCTCTTAATGCTATTTGTACAAAACAAGCCCAGATAGGACTTTTGACTGAAAGCAAGTACTTTGCAGCCTCTGTATGGTGCAATTTAATTACCACAGGAGCATGTCAATTCTTAACTATCATGAAAACATTGAATAAGACATTTTTGTCTGTAGCTCTTTTCATGTGAATATATCAAAGCGGCGTTTGATGCTGGCATTGAAACCCTTATGCGAATCATGAACACGGCTTCATGATTGCTGTAGCAAAGCCGGGTAATTAATATTGTAGAGAATGGGGAGACTAGTTCTTTCAATTAGTCAACCTCCCACTTAGACTTTGGGAAATGTTTAATCTTATTTGAATTGTGCTATTATAATGCATTTCTATCTTTATACTGTGGAAGGCATTGTTCTGAAAATTATAATAAAGCATTATATTGTTACAAATTGTTTCATCTTTCCAAAGAAAAAAAACATTTTTTTACATGAAAATAATTATATATAAAGTCAAATTTCAGCACTGTCAAAATCTGCGATTAATAGCAATTAACTTATGAAAAATTATGTGATTAAATGCGATTCAATTTTGAATTGACTGACGGTACTTATTATTGGGTGAACTATCCCTTTAAGTAATTTAATTAGCTTCAAATATATTAGATATGAAGAGTGCAATGGCAATGTTCTCACACCCCTTATCCTGTTTGAAGTACACTCACTGTGTGTGGGCCACTCTCAGCCATATCAAAACCAGTCCAGTCCAGACCCAAAATTCCACAGAATTTGCTATTTATCTATAACATTCCATTCCATTAGATAGCCTTATTATTATGGAGTCTGTGAAAGTCCAGTTTTAGCAGATGAATATATTTCAGTGATATGAGAGCTGATTACTTACTTTTTCATGTCAACTGTGGTTACTGTGAACTTGACTCCTTTCAACCAAAGAACCATGAAGAGTCTCTGGCAGAAAGGACAGTTCCCCATGTTCTCTCCATCATGGCCTGCCTGTAGACAAATAGGAAAAATCCATGGTCCATGGAATCCATAAAAGCTTTTATTTTTAACCAAATGTGTCCCTCCCCTCAAAAAGAAAAGGGCATAAATAGTCTATGAGTTGTGTGGGTGTGGAGAGACAATTCAAAAGCTTGATCCAAAGAAAGGAAAAGCAGGAATTGTCTTGAATAGGCAAATAACAGATATGAACAATGCCTCAACCGCCCATAATGTACGTCTTTTTCAACTAAGAACACAAATATGAAATATAAATAATAAATTATGCAATAAATTGGGACCATCTAAAATTCTTTGATGATCTTTTGGATCTCATCCTCAGGCTATTGCAAGGCACAAAAAGGCTAATATGGGTCCATGTAAGCATAAAATAGTACTGTAGCAAACCTGTGTGTGTGGGTGTCATGATAAGGGGCCAAGCATTCCCAGTCTCATTTTGTATGTGTGCATGTTTTTTGATAAGAGGGCCTCAGTCCTATCTGTGTCTACTCTGATAAAGAACAATGTAAGAGGAAAAAGTCACACATACAGTGTCAATACTTTATGTGTGTACTGTGACACCCATGTACAGTAAACCATGATTCATTGTGCCCAGGAGACCTCTACCCTAATGGAAAGCACTGATAGAGCACTGGAAAATCTTGGTTTATTGTCTATGCAGAGTACCATACAACAAATTAATGCTAAATCCAACTTTTTCTGACCTACTAATGTAGCCAATAAAGTGCCCAGATGTGGTCTTCTGCTGTTGTAGCCCATCCACCTCAAGGTTTGCCGTATTGTGCATTCTGAGATGCTATTCTGCTCAATACAATTGTACAGAGTGGTTATCTGAGTTACTGTAGCCTTTCTGTCAGCTCGAACCAGTCTGGCCATTCTCCGTTGACCTCCCTCACCAACAAGGTGTTTCCATCTGCAGAACTGCGGATCACTGGATTTTTTTTTGCTTTTGGCTCCATTCTTAGTAAACTTGAGAAACTGTTGTGTGTTAAAATCCCAGGAGATCAGCAGTTACAGAAATACTCAAACCAGTCTGGCACCAACAATCATGCCACAGTCTAAATCAATGAGATTTTTTCCCCATACTGATGGTTGATGTGACAATTAAATGAAGCTCCTGAACCATATCTTCATGATTTTATGCATTGCACTGCTGCCACATGATTGGCTGTTTAGATAATCGCCTTCAGGTGTCCCTAATAAAGTGCTCAGTGAGTATATATTTGTTTTCAATGGTTGATACTTAAATTATTACAGGTAATCCCAAAATCCTTAATATGTGGATACGTTATAGGAATTACTTTACAGTAATAACTGCTTTGTAATGTCTGAACAAGTCGGAAAAGTTGAACAACTGACCTTTATGAAGAGCTCCACGCTTGGTTCTTTTTCTGAGTCCAGTCTGAGAGCCATTTTTACAGCAAGAATAAAAAGACTTCTGTTAGTCCAGACCTTCGGAACAATATTCCACAGAGCAACCAGAAGACAAAGATACCCAAAAGCAGATACGTAAACTATTGTAAAGTCTTCACAGATGAAAGTTAGTTAGAACCTTGCTTTCTGCTATCTCCCTCAGGCAACAGACTTTAAAAGTCAGGAGGGAAGGAGGCAACAGAGGATGGGCGTGGTCCCCAACTATATAACTGTGCTGCCAAGCTGTGACCGAGAGCTCAAAAATAGCCTTTCATATCATCCAACACTTACTTCTACTGGAGAGAATCATCATTGTGCTATCTTAGACCTGAAGAAGGGGCCACATTCCATTCATGCAGCCTATTAACACCTAACATATGCGTAAACAGACCTTAATGTTGAAACTGACCTCTTACTGACACTCCTCCAAGTGTTCATTATGTTCAATCACAAAGTGCTACTTTTTTCCTTCTTTTTTTTCAATTTCATTCGTAAGCGCAGGGGCTATTTATGGAAAAAATGGATTCTAAGATACTCTATAATTATTTTCTTCTTACATATATTTCAGACCACAAAAGGACAGAATGTCTGTACTTTCCCTTCTGTATTTGAAGGATTCAGATACACTTAATACGCAGTATACTGTAGTGGGCATTTGATATTCTGATTCATTCTTTTCTTTCATTTTATCTGCTTTTGGGATTTTCAAAAAGTTTTGGGTTGCTACTTAGCTATAATTTGAAGAAGTGAGTTAAAATCAGAAAAAAACTCCCTTTGAGGGAGTCTTCATTTGATTGGAGTGCCACTGTGTTCATGTGAATGGATAAATGTGGGTGTGGGTATGTGGTCATTCTCAATTGAAAGGGTTGTTTTTAAACAAATAGGTAGTTCCCCTCATTCCCTGTGTAGCTGTCTTGAGTCACTGGCTGTGTTTGACTCATAAGGAAACAATTCTGTCATGTAATTCCTTCCCATTGAATCTAAGCTTGTTAACATGGCAACACATCCCTTGCACCAACTAATGCTATAAAATGGCAACATGAATTTTGTTATATATATATATATATATATATATATATATATATATATATATAGAGAGAGAGAGAGAGAGAGAGAGAGAGAGAGAGAGAGAGAGAGAGAGAGAGAGAGAGAGAGAGAGAGAGAGAGAGAGAGAGAGAGATTCAGCCTCATTTTTAAACTGCAATGGGCAAGAGTTTCATTTCCTCACTTGGCATGCAGGTGTTGTGTAAAGGGGATTTATTGCATCATGCTGGGGAATTCACAACAGTATGAAACATGATTACTGTAAAACTAGACACATTACTAGAGACCCTCAGTGAAAAAATGATACAAAAAGGAAAGTTGCTTTATTCTTTCCTCACTTTTCATGGTGGTTCTTGGCCATGTTAAGTATGAAGGGGACGGTGATTCCAAAAGTTTTGAAATGAAACTCCACACATATCCTGGAAATCAAGTGAGTTCCACTTTGGCCAGCACAGGAAATGAGCAATGCTCTGTGTAGTCCCTCCTACTGGAGCACACAGGATACTATGAGTAACACATTTGAGCTCTGAGCTTTTTTTCAGTCCACACTACAGAAATTTTGTATCCCCTTTAACATACTAGTCAGTATTACTGAGCAGGGTTAAACACTGCATCACCTCAGGATGTTATCGTGTATGTATGTGCACCTACCAAACAAGAAATCAACATGGAAATGTGATGAGTTGGATGCGATGAATATTTGTTCAGCCTTTAATCTGAAATCACTGACGCAATCACTAAGCAAATACGTCAAAGGTCAATACATTACTGAATAGCATTTTGCCTCCCTACACCAATTTTATTCAGAAACATTCCTCTCAGTCACTGGACCAATCCCACATGTGGGAGTATAACTCTCTTTTAACTTAAAACAAATCTCTTCACTATAGGGAGGATGTTTGCATTCACAATGTGCTGAGAAAGCTGAGGCGCACCAAATAGAAATCATCATCCATGCTGTCTTGCCTCTGTTCCTGTAAACACATGGTTTGTGCAGATAACATCCTCTCCTAACGAAACCTAGTGCACTGTGAGTCATCTATTTACCAGTTATATGTATTTAGTTTTTATGGCAACCAAGTTGTTTCCCCTAGTGTTTCTGAAATACAAAGTAATGATTCAGTTACTAACCACTGAACTCTCTGTTCCTCAGTTTAAAAAAATAGGGAGCACTTATCTAAAGATTATAGGCTATCTAAAGGAAATGCAGCAGCTGGGAACACAGCTTGGAAAATTCTCGAATCATCTCTGTAAACAGACCCCCAAATGTTAACCATCAAGGCCCATCGCTGTCATTGGACATCAACAAAAACTGAAAAAGCAAAGGAAAAAACTGTCAAGCTCAGCAAGTATCGTTTCTTGTTTTGAGGTTTTTATCACTGATCATAGAAGGCTTTTAGACATACAAACAAAATGTTTTAAGGACATTTCCAGAGTGCAGACCATCTGTTCATTTACATTGTAGACCTGACCTGTTAACCTTTTCTTGGTCGTATGGGTCAATTTGACCCTTTTTAATTAGTAATATTGATTTACATCAACTTAACTATACGTTTTCGGCCTGAAACTTATCTGAACTGGATGATGTTAAAACGACACATTTTCTAATAGTAAATTATAAAAAAGTCCCTTCATTGACCCTCTTTAATATAAAGACTTGAAAGAAAGCTGCAAAACAGTATTACAATTCAAAAAGATCACACGCAAAAAACACGCACCCCTCCCCAACACACATTCATACATTCTGCTGCTGTGCTCTGTTGATTACTACCTTCCTCTCTCTCTCCATCTCACCTCCTCACACACTCTCCATACACACATGCACTGACACACACGCACACACGCACACACACACACGCGCACACACACGCACACACACACACACACACACATGCACACACACACACACACATACAGTACATACATAGATACAAATATATATACATACACAACTTTTTCACACACACAAATGTGTTTGGAGACTAATAATATTCTATACTGTAGATGAGATTTTTTATTTTATTTTTTTAAGGGAAAAAATGCAAATAATGTTTCTTATGAGAAAAACAATATGACTCATTGTTTTTTTATTTGAATAAAATATTTGACTTTCTATACATAAAATTACTGAAATATGCACTAGGAAATTTGTAATACAGTGGAAAAAAGCAAGAAAATAGTTGATTTTCAAGAGGCCAATACGTAAACGTTAATATACTTGCTGTTGCAAAAGTATAGCCTCAAGACATAAACAATATACGTGCTGTAACATGATTTTAGTGCTTATTTGGGGTTATATTAATTATATTATATTAAATATTTAGTACATTACTGCTGTGTGAACTTTCTCACCTCAAAAAGACCTTTTGATAAATAAATACATGCAAACAAGCATGAAAACTGTCTAATTACTGCAATGACACAAATGAGTGTCAGTGTCAGTGCTGTTGAAAGAGTTCTTGTTTTCTCTACAACACAATGCCACCATTTACCCTTTTCTCCTGATCTCAGAAGTCAGAGGGCAATAAACAGCCAAACAATCTCTCTTAGTTATAAAATAACAGTGGTTAGTAATGAAAGTTGTGCACTATGCTGCCTCCATGGAGCTCTTTTTGGTCCTGGTGTTTCCTTTTTGTAGACCTAGCTGTCATCACACACCATGCATTGTCTGCTCCAGATTTCTCTGGTAAGTGTTTTTCTTTGATGTTGTTGCTGAGATAGGGGAAATCCAGCTTATAGTTTTGTTGTCTTGTAGTGTACCTCCAAAAGTAGTGATATAATTTGGTATTTGTCTTTCACACAACTAGCTTTAGAGTATTTAGAGTAGCTTAAAAGAGACATGTGCGACAGTCACACAACTGTCCCATCCTACTCCATTGTTTAAGAACAAATAAATTGGGAAGTCATGGTATTTGTCTACATTAACCCATACAATGCCAACGACTTGCAGAAGCAAGGCTAAAATAATGTGGAGGGTGCTATATTGGTGAATGTGTACATAAAAATAATACAGAATTCACTCATAGCATAATAATAAAACAAACACCATATAGTGTTTTTGTGGGATAGGAAAATTAATTGTATGAATGTAGCAATACATTTCATATTTTTCTTAATGCAGATATACAGTGTCTTGTTCCCAAATGTTGGCTTCTTGGTTCAGTCAATAACATCATAATGTAATACGCAGCCAAGAATAGCTCATTGTGTTTATTTACGTGTGTGTCTGTGCCTGGCATTGCCTGACAGAGGAGTCTACAAATGCAACATTGCCAAACCCAAGAGAGAGGGTATGTACAGGCTAGATATTTCAACTGACCAACTGATCCAGTTCCTTCCCGTTGAATGCCTCCAACACACGTTTGTTTGTGAATATTTCTCAATGAAGGAAAACAGCCATGCTTGTTAAAAACATAACACTAGAAATCTGAGCTGGGTGAAAAAGTGGACAAGGACAAGAAAGAGAAAAAGGTTTTAAGAGAGCAAGATGTTCTGCAGTGACCTTTAGTTTTTATTTTTTGTCAGTCTCAGCTTTGTAAGATTTTAGTACCATATCTTCTCTTTGAATAGGAAAACCTCTTTCAAATCCTGTTGGGGGTATTTCCCCGGACTGCATAGCTTTCCCTGACCTCCGTCACTCACTCTTACTGCAATTGTCTGATAAATTTATGAAAGGTAAAGAATTCCTAAGCATGTTATCAAAGGAATCTGTTCAATAGTCAATATAAGATTGAAACAAAAGATTTTTTTTCTCCAAAACATTTGATAAAGAACTGATTTACGACTGCATAGGTCTTGCGCTTGTGGAATACACTTGAGAGGACCTTTTTGCATTATTAAGCTCTGATGTCAACTACAACTTGAAAGGTTACATAAGTTAGGGAGTTGGTTTGGATATTGTCATATTGCTTGTATTGCAATACCACAGGCGTGTAGATTAAGTATACATTTGTTGTGGTGTACAATAGCATTGTGTATTAATCTAAATAGGGTTTTTAATGCATTAGTTGTATGCTGAGCAGTGGGCCCTTATCTCAGCAACCTTGGCTGACATTTTAAGTCCACTGTGAGAACTGTCATAAATAATGTAATTTTGGGGTGTTCCTTAGATTATCTCCACAAGATCCTGAAAAACCACACTGCACACGCCTGTAATGGAGAAACTCTTTCAATCAGATGCCCCACTAGAACATCTGTGGCTGTCCTGTCAGCATTTTATGGACGCCGTGTTCCGAGTCAGTATTTATGCCCCCATGCAATCCCAAACACAACAGTGGAAAGCACAGACTGTATATCAATTACAGCCATTCAGGTATCTCTCCGAAATAACTTTGATCTACTCTTATTCTGTAATTGAAGAGACAGATGTTAAGATATGAAACTGTATTATGAATTTCAGCCCATAATATGTGTTTATGTGTAGAAAGTGATGTCAGAGTGCCAGGATCGAAGGGAGTGTCAGATTCCTGTGGTGAGTCCAGTGTTTGGTCAAGATCCCTGCCCTGAAACCAACAAGTACATCATTGTCTCTTACAAGTGCAGGCCAGGTGAGGCAGCTGTATTTGTGCATACCCTGCTGAAAAGACCAGCATAACCAGCATGCAATTCCCATGCTGGTCTAGGCTGGTTAGTACTGGTTTGGTTGTACCATCATAGCAATGCTTTTCACCAGCTAAAACAACATTAGCTGGTGACCAGCAATGCTAGTCTTTTCTGCAGGGTGGGTTTATTAATACTGAAATAGCAGTAATTAAAGAAATGTGTAAAGTAAAGACTTCTTTTCTTCTCCAAAGAGCACCATCGCTCAAGAACGGTGTGCGAGAATGAGAGACTGAAGCTGGCCTGTAAAAATGACACAGTTCTAGCAATTTACTCAGCTGCGTTTGGCCACCTGGAGCATGACAGTCTTGAGTGCCCTCAAGAGGCTAAATCAAATCCTGACATAGGTCTGAGACTAAAATACACTCCTCCCATCTAGTGGACAAGATCTGCTATAACAGCAGAGCCACAAAATTATGTGTAGTTACTCTTATCTTCAAATCCTTTCAAATTCATATAGATCAAATACTTGTTGTTTCCTGTTAGAGTGCTTGTCTCCATCAGCCTTGAGAAGGGTGTCAAAGAAGTGTCATGGCAGGACAAACTGCTCTGTAATTGCTGATGCTCAGAGTTTTGGAGACCCCTGCTTCCCTGGCACCAGAAAGCACCTGCGAGTCTCCTTCACCTGTGGTGAGTTTAAAGACATACAAAGAGGCTTCAACTACACAATTAAATAATGTTGAAAAATGTTCAATGTTGATGATGAAAAATCTGCATAAAAAGACTGACAATTGTTCTGCATTTAGTACCACAGTATCTATTGGAAGATGTTGGACATAGAAATATAGACCCTTTCTTGCTCTCTGATTACACACATGGTAAGAAAATTGAGTTTATGTGGGAAACATCATCATTGCTCAGCTAATTTTCATTTTAATTGATGTTTTCAACCAAATAACTGTCAATATACAAAACATAACATTGCAATATTTGGCCTGGCTACGATGTATCTGCTTATCATTGCTTGATAATGGTCCTGTTGACTGCTGGATCCAATGCCCTCTTCACCTTCACAGGAGGGTGGTATATTGGCCCTGGTGTGTCCAGGCCACAAAACATTTTCACCAACTCTCTGGAAATATTTTCCAAGATCCAGGGTATGTTAGATGTGTGGTGTGATCCCAAAATATTGAAAATGCTTGATGCCATTTCTAATTCTATTATTATTTTTGTCCCTTCATGATTTGCTAACATGAGCAGTCAGCAACTGCCTTTCTTATTCACTAACCCTAACCCTTACTTGTTTGTTTAACCCCTCTTGCAATGTAAGGTTCATTACATTATAGATTGTTGGCAAAGATGTTGAAGTTCTTCATGTTGGGCTCTCTTTCCATCTACCAAGGTCTTCCAGAGACAGTGGCGCTGTACTTTGTCTCTGGTATATGTGCTGGTTTGCTATTCTTGCTGTGCTTGTTTAGTCTCAAGTCCACCCTGATGAGAGATCTGAAGGATCTGGTCTCTGAGTTAGGTGATGAGCTAAAGGCCTCCCACAGGTCTCAAGGAGGACTAATAGATGATTTTGATGATGATGATGATGCCTCCTTGCGCTATTCTTTTCACCACCTTACAACACGTCCTTACCGCACAGCAGACATGTTCAGCCCAGAGATGATTATGACATTGGTGATGGAGGAGAGAAGTGACGAGGACAAACCTGAGATGCCAAATGGAGACATCTGGCCCCACATCAACTCTAGCCCTTATGCCATGCACAAAATCAAAACTTCCTCTGTTTAAGGTTGTGATGTGTCTTGATGCACATGTTCTGCTTGGGAACAGGATTTTGTTTTCTTTATTAAAAAAACACTAATTATACTGTTAATATGATTGAAATCCTTGACAGTAAATCTATCATTACAAATAACTTAAAGATGTGATAAGATTATTCAGATCTTAAATGTGTATCAAGAATTGTTTCAAGTCACCTCCTTGTAACATGTTTCCTGGATATACAGTTTTTATGCAGGCTAGTGTCTGAGGACAACTGGGAATATTGTCTCTGGCTCTGTAACAAGGGGGACCTCAATGTAAGAACCTTCTCATTGGTTCCAGAGTGCATTTATTTATGTATTTACATCTTTATGTAAAATACAGTGGCAAAAGGGTTAATAAAAGAGTGGGGGTGCAATCTTATTTCTTTCAATGCTGCACACATTGAAATTGAAAATAAATGTATTATTGTACTCAAACACACAACAGGCACAACTCTTTTGCATATCCATTGTCACTGCATTAAAGGGATAGTTCACCCAAAAAGGAAAATTCTCTCACCAGCATTACTCATGTCGTCCCAGATGTGGACTTTCTTTCTTCTGCTGAACACAAACAAAGATTTTTAGAAGAATATTTCAGCTCTGTAGGTCCTGAATGGTGACCAGACCTTTCCAGCTCCAGAAATAATATTAAGGCAGCAAAAAAATAATACATACCGGTCCAGTTTTCTTCTGAAGCGATCCAATCACTTTGGGTCAGAAACAGATAGATCAATGTTTCAATCCTTTTTTACTATATATTCTTCACAGAACGTGACAGCATGTGAAAGTGGACATGCAGGTTTATATAAAAGAATTACTTAATATTGATATGTTTCTTACCCACACCTATCTTAAGACATGGATTTAAGCAATGAAGGCATATAGATTACTTATATGTAGGAATGCACCAATCTGATACCTGGATCGGTAACGGTTCCGATACTGACGTTTTTCAAATCCGATACTGTGTGTAATGGGGCTTTTCCACGGTACAGCTCATCTGGACTTGACTCAACTCTGCTCGCTTTTTGGGGTTATCCACTGTGGATAGCACCTGGTACTTTAGAACCACCTAGGTCGAGGTCCCAAGCGAGCAGAGCCAATAATAAATGTGACGTCATAACTCTGCAGATCACTGATTGCTCAGAGAGAATCGTCAATACCAGAGTCACTGGATTTGTGACACGGGACATCAACCCGCTAGTTTAAGTTAGGAACAGTGAGAGCAGTATCATTTGTTCACACGACTTTTGAATTGTGAAAAGAAACGGCTGTGTGCAAAACCACACCATGGTCAGTAAACAAGGTGTAGACGTTCCTCTCGTTAGCGACGAACGAAACAAAAAAGTCTCAGGAAGTGTCTCAACTGTACCGGACCTACAAACAGTGTAAGAAAAAGTAAAAAAAAAAAAAAACAAGTGACTACAGAACCATCAAGGACCACAACAGCTGGAATGGTTCAAACAGAAGAAAGTGGAAGTGGTTCGACCAAAAAGATGCTAGATGGTAATGGGAGGGAGAGTGCCCAGAGCTCGGCCACAGCGTTGTTGGGGTCCACGATGGAGGATGGTACATTTTGTTACTCTATAACAAAAGGTGCTTTTTAATTAAGAACTTGATGGTGCTCTCAAATGGTCAAATGATTCTTTTCATAACTGCATTTCCCCTATTCTGTTTTGGTTTCATTTTAATTTTCACTTTTCCCTTTCCCATGTATGAGTGATTTTGTGTGTATGTTTATGTTTAGATTAGTTATGTGTTCGTATTTTAGTTAAATAAACTTTTGTGTACATTCTTGTGAGTTGATTCTGGTCTGCTTGTAAATCAACGTAAATATAATGATTCGATCACAGCTACATGCTAAGAAAGAGTTATTTTTGTGTGGCCACGAAACGTCTCGGTCACGTATGTAACCTCCGTTCCCTGATGGATGGAACGAGACGTCGTGTCGAAGAAGCGACACTAGGGGTCTCTCTTGAGTGCCGAATACGCCTCTGATCTATGAAAAAAGGCCAAAGAGAAGTTGGCAGACAGTATTTGTATACCCCGCCCTGGACATAGTGGTATAAAAGCGGGGAAATACGTAGAGTCCATTCAGGATTTTTCTGAGGAGCCGGAAATGGTCCGGCCACTGCAGTGGCTCGGCTCAGCGACGTGGCCGGGAGGACACGTGTCGAAGAAGCGAAACTAGGGATCCACTTTAAATCACGCCATGCACTGAGCCGTGTACGTGTACTGCTGACACAGGAGCAGGCAGGTATTTCACGTGCACAAGCGACCAACTGTGTTTCAGACTGCACGAACCCTTCCCCAATGCCCCAAAAAAGTAATCGGAATCCATCTGGTTACCCTAGAGGGGAACAAGGCGACGCTTGCCAACCTGGGAACGGGCCAAGCCTGGCTGGGCCTCTTTTCTCTCTATGTTTCTCGGCATAGAGCAAGAGCAGCCGGGGCCCTTACACGCATCGAGGATAGAGGGTCTTACCCAGTTTCCTATTCTTTCAGGAGGAAAAGACCCTGCGGAGGCCACACCTGCCCGAAAGGGGAGGTAAAGATGGCGAAATACATCAGGCAACATGTGGAACGTGGCGCAGTGGTAGATCCTACCTCCAGGAGGGGGGGAGTTGCTACAGCATAGCGACTGGAGGGCAGCGAAAACTGCCTAAGGGAGATGCGGGTCAGCTCGTAAGGTCACCGTACCATGGAAATACACACAGGAGGAGTCCGCGTAGGAGGCCTGACCTGTGGAGCACCTAT